>RJVU01018862.1:1671332-1686217 GCA_003731715.1 Anabarilius grahami | reverse complement strand
AGTGCCGTCTGAAATTTTCTTCTAAAATGAGCATTTTTATCAAGCTCGTATGTTTATGTTCAGTAATTTCATTTTAATGGCAATTAATAGGACATTTTCATTGCCATTAAAGTGAATTAACTGAACATAAACATACGAGCTTGATAAAAATGCTCATTTTAGAAGAAAATTTCAGACGGCACAGAGGCTTTTGCATCTGAAGTCTTCATATATATATATAGGTTTGTCTTTTATCAGCGGTTTCTCAGCAAGAGAATGTCCAATTGTAATGTAATTTATATTTTCAAAAAATTTAGAAAGTGTTCTATGAAATGATGCTCCTTGCTACAGTTTTTGGAGTTATGAGTCTTTACTTTTGTGTATGTCACTCAGAAAAAAACAACTCTAAACAACTCTAAAAATGCTTTCAGAAATTAAAGAGTTAAAGAAAAACAATACTGACAAAAAAAAAAAGAGAATTGCCTGGTACTTGATTACAGACAAATGAAGCTTATTCACTGATTCTTTAGACATGAAAAAAAAATTATTACCTGCCATTAGTATTTTTTTATTATTTTATTTTATGCTATGCTATCCTTGTTTTGTCCCATGTCTCAAGAATCAGTTAACTAAGTGTGAAATCATAAACGGGGAGTGATGTTTGAATTCCGAAGCTAAATCCTTCATAAATGTTTTGGTTTCTATTTACTGTGGCCAAAAGTCATACATATTTGTGTCCTTCATGCATTTTCATAAATAAATAAATAGCCACATATCCCCCTCTATAAAAAAAAATAAAAATAAAAAAATTAATCCTTATACATAAACATTCATTTCTAGTGCCGTCATCCTTAAGAAAATGTAGCCTTGCTGTTATAAACCATGAAGGTCATCAGTAGGTCATTATGTACTCATCTTAAAGTTGTAAAACACTTTAAGAGCCAAGAAATAAGCATGCCCAACATGATTACTGTTGTGGCTTTTCCTCATAAGACTCTGATAAAAGCAAGCAAGTGAGAGAATTACTGTGAATTAGTTTGTCGCTTTGACCAGCCCAGAACGTCAAGTCTTGGCTGGATTTTGAAAAAGCATTTTTCCTGCCAATTAGCCTCTATGCTCTGTGCTCCTGGCATCTCTCAAATCCTGCACAACCTGTTGATATATCTCTGGCAATTTGTCACAATCTGCCACAGCAGTGATATACAGAAAGTCCCTTGTGTGGCCTCCCAGAATGCCCCGCTGCAAAAACTCAGGTCCGTGGGAACAACAAATGGGAAGGAACGCAACAGCACTTCCCACAGGCAAAAGACAGCTGTAATCCTGTAACCTTTCCCTAGTCGTGCGGCATACACATACAAACACAGAGAAACACACATAGGGGGACAGTCATTCCTAAACACTTGGGATCAGGCATTGAAAAATTGGGTACAAAGTGGGTATAAATGAAAAAAAAAGAAAAATGTACCCAAAGGATGCAGATATTTTCTGCAGAATTCGTCGTTAAATGCACAAACATATACAATACATTCACACAAACACACGTGACTGTCTTCCCACTCGATTTCTGATAGCACGGGAGAATTTATGGTGCTTCCGTTGCAGTGTCCTAGATTGGCTCCGCACATTCATCACCCGAGCCCTCAGAAGGAGAAGCTGTGGCCACCGGCTGTCATTCAGCTCCGCTCCCACAGCGCCACAGTAGCACTGATAAAACAAACAGCGCTGGACTAGCAAAACCCACTCGTTAGACCCCTCTCTTCTCCCTTTCTCCCTCTCTGTTCTCTAAGGGGGTGTAATCCTGAGGACTGGGTTACTGGCTTAAGGAGAAGGGTTGAGCGTTGTATGAGCTCACTAGTCTCAAAGGAGCAGATCTAAGGCCAAAAGTGTAGAGAGGAAGTTGCTGGAACATTAATCTCATTAATTCAAGCACAGTCATCTCTTTTCCTCTGCTGACTGCCTGTTCTCTTATACCGCGAGACACACACATACAAGCTTATGTGCCATCACATGCACATATAAAAATGGCACTCAAGAACAAAAAAGTTACCAAATATATGACAGCCTCCGCTGAATTTGTTTAGGGACCTGCATATAGTTTTGCCCTTTACCATAATAAGTACTCTACATAGAAAGGCTCCTGATTTATTTACATCTCATGTCATTCCAAACCTGTATGAATTACTGGCAGTCTTTTCGGATTTAGTTAACATTATGGCTTTTTACACTTGAAATAGTTAACCCAGGGGCACTCTAAACCCTGGGTAAACGTAATCCTGGGTTATGTTACTTCACTTTTCACACTGCTCATAATTTACCCGGGGTTAACATTTAATCCTGGGTATTCATAAGCTGACGTTTCACATTGTACATTCCTAAACCCTGGGTTAATGTTCTTATTTGCATATTTGCGACGTCAGTGTCATTAATTGGATAAACGCAGCACGCGACCTGTTTACATAGACTAGCATTGCGTATCCACATATTGCCGACTGTACTATCGAGGTTATACTGACTGAACATTTCGGACTAGAATGAAATGTCTCTTCTTCACTCAAATTGTCGCGTTTTCTGTCAGCATTTGGCATTTTTCCTCTCAAAATTTACTGTTTATATACAATGCGCAGTTTTTCCGTGACTGTCCAAAGCAGGCAAATATGAGTATGTGATTGGTTGTCTGTTGTAACATTCTAACACCACATCCTTTCACACTGTATAAGTTTGGCACCACAATGTGGGGTTAACACTGCAAAAGCGGTGCTAACCCTGCTCCGGAGCTGGGTTTCATAACCCAGTGTAAAAAGCGGAGCTAACCTTGCTTCAAAATAACAATTCCTTTACCCGGGGTGAAAAGCAGTGTTTAGAATGACGATAACCCGGGTTTAAGTGCAGTGTGAAAAGCCCTATGAACAATAAAATGTTTGGGGTCAGTAAGATTTTAGGTCACACTTTAGTTTAGGGTCCAATTCTCACTATTAACTAACTATTAACTACAACTTACAACTTGCCTCAATAAACTCCTAATTACTGCTTATTAATAGTTTTTAAACCTCATGCACTGTTTGATTTCTGGTTACAGCCTGTATGGTCCAGGTCAAATTGACCCTAATTGGATTCTATACACTTCCCCAAAAATCGCATTATGTAAAAAAAAAAAAATCAAGTACAAATAGTTATTTTTTAATATTAATATTTTTCACACATAACAAAGAATAAATATATGAATTTATGATTATAAAAATGTTTTTAACCACTATTTTTAACCACTAGTTTTTTATATGTGTTTTAGAGATTGAATTCAAATTACTGTCCAAAATACTTTTGAATAGGATGTCTGCTTCATAAATATTTTGATAAGTATGGAAATATATGGATCAGATCACTCAAGAAATATATGGAAATCAAAGACATTTTTAACAATTTAAGTTGGAAAAGTCACTTTCAAGTCTATGCTCAAAAAGTAGGACAGACATTTAACAGGTAAAACAACTTATTTTCACAAACTTTGAAAATAAAAAGTTGTTAAATTCAGCAAGACACTGGCACTTCAGAGCTCTGAAGATTTTTGTATGCACATTTCACAACACATCATCATATTAAAACTTTGCATGCATGTTCATGGCACTAAAAGAGAAAAAGTCACAAAATTTAAAGAAAAACAACATTGGTTTAATAGTATTTCAGACAGATTTAAAAAATAAATGATAGCTCAAAATATATTTTTCTGTATTCAAATAAGTGGAGAAAAGCTTTTATTAATGGTGCTTGCCAAAGGCAAAGCTCCATTCTTATTCTCCTGCATACTTATTAATGGTGCTTGCCAANTTAAACATGACACAAACAAGCAAAAATGTATTAGCATAATGCTAGTATCATGTTAATCATGTTAGCATCATGCTAGTAGAATGCTAATCATGTTAGCATTTTGTTAGCAAACATGCTAATCATTTCAGCATCTTGTTAAAAACATGCAAACTACATGGTAATCATGCTAGCATCATGCTAGCATTATGCTAATCATGTTAGCATGTTGTTAGCATTATGCTAACATGATTAGCATCTTGCTAAAAACATGCTAGCAGTATGCTAAGGGTGTTAGCATCAGGCTAGCAACATGCTAATCATGTTAGCATGTTGCTAGCATTATGCTAACATGATTAGCAACTTGCTAAAAACATGCTAGCAACATGGTAATCATTGTAGCATTATGCTAATCATGTTAGCATGTTGCTAGCATTATGTTAACATGATTAGCATCTTGCTAAAAACATCCTAGCTTGACGGTATTTATGTTAGCATCATGCTAATCAAGAGTGCCGAATTTTGCCACTGCAAGCACCATTCACATTTTCTTCAGGAAATGTACATTCTAGTTATTATTATTATTATACACAAAATATGCAATATTATTACAATATTCTAAATTGAATATATTATTATTTGTTATTAATAAAAAAAGTAAAAAAAAAATCTCTAGAATAGTATGTCTCTAATTTTGCATCTTTAAAGTCATGGCTTAAAGCGATATATTTGAATGCATTTCGGAGGAAACTATTTTCAGTGAATAACTCCCATTTCCTCACATAAAGCATCTTGGAATACAGTACATGAATCATATGGAGCACTTTTCAATGAAACCTTTATCATAATTTTTTGTCATTTTGGGGCCTTTTACTTTTATTCTACGGAAAAATCGCAGCCAGTACATTCTTCAACATTCCCCATTAAGTTTTTCACAGAAAAAAAGAAATTCAAACAGTTATAGAATGACATGAAGCTGAGTAAATGATGACAGAACTTCCATTTTAGGGTGAACTATCCCTTTAAAACAGGTCAACTAACCACCAGATGAGGCCATAAAAATAGTTCCACTCAGATGGCTTTTTCCTGTCCAAATCACAGATGGTACCTGAACTAAATGCATAATCACTTTCCTGACTCTGGCACAAAATAAAACTGCATCAGCCCTCCGAGTGCGCTCAGGTCATTCAGAGCTGCGACTCCTGCACACGACCCGACTGATCAAAGAACACAGAGGAGCGCCACTCTCGCCCGAGAGCTTCTGGTTAAGATTGCCAAGGTACAGAGCTGCCCTCATGCAACCCGCTGTGAGTTAGTCACGCCTGGGAGAGGTGAAGAGAACCCCTCACTGTGAGCAAGGTATTGGTAATGAGGGGTGGGGAGAGAGGGGTACGGAGAGGGCTTTCCTGTAGCTTTCCTGTAGCTCAGTGGTTAGAGCATGGCACTAGCAATGCCAAGGTCATGGGTTCGATCCCAGGGATTGCACATACTCCGATACAAATGTATAGTATAATGCAATGTAAGTCGCTTTGGATAAAAGCGTCTGCCAAATGCATAAATGTAAATGTAGAGGGGAACAGCATCGAGAGCAAGTTAGAGAAAGGCAATTAAGTGAGTATCACAGATACTGAGAGCGAGTCCAAGGTGCTGAACCCTAGGTGGTAAAGATCAAGTGCTAGCAGGAAGTCATTTTGTGGTTGTAGTTGTATGACGAAGGGCAAGCAGAGCTGCAGTGGGAGCTCATTATCTGACAGTGTATGATGACTAGCTGGGAGGACAAAGTGAGCATGTGCTTTTGAATGCAGTTTTGAGTGAGAACACTTGTTAGACATCTGCAACTTCAGGGATCTGCACCAGTGCATTTGGTGCTTCACAAATACCGCTGCTGAAAGAAACAACAAATGCCTGTTTTTGAACTTTTAGACTTTTAATAGGGAGGAGGAAATGAGAAATGATAATGTTTAATTAAGCGATAACAAGCTGTGTGGCTTTGTGTCTATAGCTGAATAAAACAATGTGTTGTGTTGGATTACTCTTACTCTTAGATTTTTATTCTGTACTCATACATTAACTTGAAATGTTTGAGTACACTCTAAAAAATGCTTGGTTAAAAACAACCCAAGTTGGGTTGAAAATGGACAAACCCAGCGATTGGGTTGTTTTGACCCAGCAGTTGGGTTAAATGTTTGTCCAACCTGCTGGGTAGTTTTATTTAACCCAACAATTGTTTACAAATTACTATATGTCTGGCTTAAAATGAACCCAAAATAGGTTGGAAATTAAAAATCAGACTCATAATTACTAGAGGCAACAATAATAATCAAAAAGATGAGCATTTATTAATAAGCAATTTAATAAATGTTTATTGTTTAAATATTATTCAAAAAAAAGTATTAATATATGTTTGTTTATTAACCATATTAATAAATGTAAATTTCCAACATATTTTGGGTTCATTTTAAGCAAGAAATACAGTAATTTTTAAACAATATTTGGGTTAAATAAAACTACCCAGCAGGTTGGGCAAACATTTAACCCAGCCGCTGGGTTAAAACAACCCAATCGCTGGGTTTGTCCATTTTCAACCCAACTTGGGTTGTTTTTAACCCAGCATTTTTTAGAGTGTATACACTTATTCATACATTTGGTAACACTTTAGAATACTGATCCTTCATTAATGAATAACTACACAGGAACAAATGAGTAATGCATTATTAACACTATAGTAACTACTATTAACTAACAATAAACTCTGATGAATGAATTAGTAAGTAATAGTGCTCAGTTGAAGGTGGTAGTTCACTATTAACTAATCAGTAACTACTGTTTTTTTCATACCTCCCAGAGAACTACTATGTTCGTAATTAATAATGAGAATAATGCATAATGTATAATTAATTCTAAAGTGAAGGTGATAGTAACCCATTAGTAATGACTGAAGTATTACCAAATACTTAAGAAGGAATTACTAATTATTTGGATCAGTATTCTAAAGTGAGAAATATGATAACTCTCTAGTAACTACGGAAGTCTTTGTAAACTTTTGATGTTTTTGTAAAGTGTTGGATAGTAATAACTCAAGAGTTACTATATAACTCTAAAGTAACTACTTCTTATTTGGATCAGTATTCTAAAGTGAAGATCATGGTAACCCACTAGTAATTACTTAAGTGTTACCAAATATATCATAAGGAATTACTGTAGAAAAACATGCAAAAACATCAAAAGTTTACAAAGACTTCAGTAGTTACTAGAGAGTTATCATGTTTCTCACTTTAGAATACTGATCCAAATAATTAGTAATTCCTTCTTAAGTATTTGGTAATACTTCAGTCATTACTAGTGGGTTACTATGACCTTTACTCTAGAATTAATTATACATTATGCATCATTCATGTTAATTATGAACCTGTATATAGTAGTTCTTAGTAGTTCTCTGGGAGGTATGAAAAAACAGTAGTTACTGATTAGTTAATAGCGAACCACATTCAGCTGAGCACTATTACTTATTAATTCATCAATCAGAGTTTATTGTTAGTTAATAGTAGTTACTATAGTGTTAATAATGCATTATTCATTTGTTTCTGTGTAGTTATTCATTAATGAAGGATCAGTATTCTAAAGTGTTACCATACATTTAACTTAAAATTTACATGTAACCTCACTGTGAACATTTTTATTAGTGTAAACTTTACTAATGTTAATATGGTATAACACTTGCTGAATGAGTGCAGCAATATAAAAGCATTTAACATACTTGCTAACAAACCAAGCCACATGCATCACTTGTCACACAAAAACCCACATTAACAGAAACTCTTCTAAATTAGCATAACAAAACATTAATTACTACTAAATCTCCTACTTAACATTAATCTTGCACACACACACACACACAAAAAACATTATAGACCTTATGCGGCAGAGAAACAAGTGTGTCGCCAACTTTATAATATTGTCTTTGAACTTGCTGTCAAAGAATAACTAGCTGGTGAAGTGGAATTACTTGTTGTAGAGTTAATGAAAGTTATCATGAGCACTGTAATGTTTAAAGCAGATGTCTTAACAAATGTCAGTAGATCAGGAAGATTAAATTTTAGCATTTACTCTTTTCGTGTGCCATGGAGAAAGCATGTTGGGAAATAGAAATCCCAGCCCATTTTTAAGTTAATTGAAATTAAAAGAAGAAGTTCACAAAACTCAAAACAATGAGTTCAGTTAAGTTTACTTAAAATATATCAGTTATGTGAACTTGAAAGAAAAAAAAGTGCTAAATACTCATAAAAGTTCATTTGACTGAACTAATTTGTTTAATTTGTCTTACTCAAACAGTTAGGGTTTACAGTGCAGATGATTTTCAGATCTTAACTGATTTTAAAGGTGCCCAAGTGTCAGGAAATAAACACAGACAGAGGATCCAAGTGCAAGTATAACAATATTTATTGACAGAATTCGCTGTACAATAACTTTACTCCAAATGGACAGTCGATGCAGAGACTGAATCGTGCAGAGACGGTGGCATGCAGAGTGGTGACGAGCTGGGTGGCGCAGGGCTGCAACGGGTATCAGAGACCAAGGATAATCCAGCCCAGAAAGCAGGGCACACGACGACAGTCCAGAAATCTGAGAACCAGGGAGAGACAAACAGAGAGCACGACACCGGGACAGCCTGCAACGAACTGACAAAGACGACATGTAGACACGCGCATTTTATAACAAGCACTAACAAGACACGGCTGGCAACAGATCACAATCAGACCATAATGGGTGACGCCCACACAATCATTCACTCACTCACACACATACACACACAAACACACGAGGGCGAGTAAATGAATCCATGAACCGTGACACCCAAGAACACTATTTCACGAGATGTAATATAAGTCTAAGGTGTCCCCAGAATGTGTCTGTGAAGTTTCAGCTCAAAATACCCCGTAGATTTTTTACTATACCATGTTTTAACTGGCTATTTTGGGGTGTAATTAAAACTGCGCAGATTCAGTGTGTGTACACCTTTAAATGCTCGCGCTCCCCGCCCCCAAGCTCGCAAGAGTAGCAACTCTAAAATACATTGCATAAACAATAGAAGTTTACACAGCTAATATAACTCTCAAAATGGATCTTTACAAAGTGTTCGTGATGCAGCATATCAGATCACGTAAGTATGGTAATTATTTTTATGGATGTTTACATTTGATTCTGAATGAGATTGATAATGTTCCGTGATTAACGGGGCTAATGCTACACTGTTGGAGAGATTTATAAAGAATGAAGATGCGTTTATGAATTATACAGACTGCAAGCGTTTAAAAATGACGACATTGCTTTGGTCTCCGTGAATACATTAAGAAACAATGTTAACTTTAACCACATTTAACAGTACATTAGCAACATGCTAACGAAACATTTAGAAAGACAATTTACAGATACTACTAAATATATCATGATTTCATGTATCATGAACAGTTATTATCAATCCATCTGGCATTTTCGCTATTGTCACTGCTTACATGCTTCACAATACCTGCATAACTTCTGATGATTCTGCTGTGCAGCTCCAGACGTTAATACTGGCTTGTCTAATGCTTAGAACATGGGCTGGCATATGCAAAAGTTGGGGGCGTACATATTAATGATCCCGATTGTTGCGTCACAGTCGGTGATCACAGTTGAGATTCGCCTGTTTTTCAGTGGTGTTTTACATACATTTACATATGAAGGAGGAAACAATGGTGTTTGAGACTCACTGTATGTCATTTCCATGTACAGAACTCCTATTATTCAACTATGTAGAAGACCACAGACATAAGGGCAGTTTCAACTGATTTTTAGCATTATAATCCTCCGAATTCACACACTAGAAGATTTGGCCAGACCGTGAGACCACACACCTGTCAATAGTAGTAACATTTTCACAGAGACTAACGAGATCAAATGTGACTTAAAAAGAAAAACAAATGGAAGACGATCAACGTCGTCAGCTGGTTCTCCTGGCATGAGTTTTGTTTTATGAGAAGAAAAACAAAGGAGAAAAAAAGAATATGGGTGATCTTCTTTCTCAATACTCCACTTTCGTGGCATGTTTGTGACTGCCAAGTTTCAGCTATAGAAGCACACAACTTCCGGTTGGCGAAGCTTGCTCACTCTCATTGGCTATCACGGGTATCACATCAGAGGAAGCCAGATCAAGAGTTTGATATTTTTACGATTTGGGATCGTGCGGGCTCCGACACCATCGGGAGCAGTAAAATAAATGTAATGAAACCACACAATTGAGAATTTACAATTGAGAAGTTGCGAGAAGCCGCGAATCAGGCTACACTCCCCAGATAAGGATCAATATCATTTTTGATAGAAATAAATCTCCATACTAACTCACAAAAGTCATCTGTTCCACTAAGTGATGATTTTATGGACCATGGAATGTCAAAACTACAAACATCCATCTTTCAAATGGCCAAAAAAGAAACAGATGTCTTTCTAAAACTGCTCTTTGTCTCTTACCAGGTAAATTCTCTGGTCTGCTCATCCATTTCACCCACTTTAGTTCGCTAATGGCATTTAGCTCATCAGAGACAGGGACAAGAGCCAAATTCCTGAAAGCAGAAGACTCCTCATCCATAGATAAATAGCAATTGCGGCCCATTTGGGAATTTAACGTTGCTACGCCAATTGCAAGAAGCCTCTGCGAGATCTGCGCCACCTAGACACACACATTAAAACTTGTATCTCTCACACTGCAGAGCTGTAGCATGTCAAAGGGAGACTGTGTGCGGCTAGGTGACTCAGATTCTGAGGTGGGTGGTATGAGATCGGGGACGTGGGTGGATGAATAGACTGTCATCTCTGAAAAACATTCCTATGAGAATATAAGCCTCATAAGCAGCTCAAAACATCTCAGCTCATTCCATTGACATGTTTGTAACAGGTTTTCGCAAATTAAAGCTATTAGCTGCTTCGGAACAGCACAAATTACTACAGTTGAGGGGGCAGCAAAGGTAAAATTTCAAAGGCCTGTTTACTAAAAATTGTTGATGTGCTTGTAAAATCCCCGTATTTGATATGCGTTTGGATAATCACGGTAGAGCATTATGAGGTTAAGAACACCTGCACTTACAAGACGAATCTCATTCCGTGCCTAACGCAAATCCACACATCCTAAACACGCACACACTTGATGCATCTCAGTTAGGTGGATTCAGATAACAGAAGTAGAAAGTAACCTTTTTCATGATAAATGGACCCCATTTTCATCAGAAAATAATGACAGACAGCTGGGGCGAAGATGCACCAAAATGTGCCCTACTGATGCATTCATTTCACTGTCATGTCACCAATTGAAATTCACTCTGACAGACTGAAGTGACTAAGTAACATTGCGTGTGTGAGGGGATATATCAGGCTCATCTTTGAATGTGGTTATAATTGGATAATTTGGCTGTCCTGAAAATAAATGAGTGATTCAACATGTTCTTAGACTGTCTTAAGGCTATGCTGTGATTTTTTTTCTCTCTTCAACTCTCTTGATAAGGTCTTCGCATGAATCCACTTGACATTTCTGCTCTGAACTGGGTAAAGGCCAATGATAGTCTAGATGTAATGATAACTCATCAACACGTGCTCAATTAAAATTGATGATGATGCATTTTATTTATATTGCACTTTTCTCAAACCCAAAGCAAACAAACAGAAAATGCATATCTACCTATAGGATTCATTTTGAAAGTAGGCTGCTGTAGAGTACAGGAGTCAGAAGAGCAGAGAGAGAGAGTTGGAGTGTAAGGTGCAACTAAATCACAAAGATATGCCGGAGCAGTCCCATGAAGAGCTTTATATGTTAAAGGTACAATATGCAAGATTTTTGCATTAAAATATCCAAAAACCACTAGAACAATGTTATTTATTTTGTTGACTTGTGTACTTACATTATCCCAAATGTTTCCAAGAATGTTTAAATCCAGAGAAATAACCAATTTTAACCAGGTCATGGACTGTGTCTGTGCGTTGCCTATCAGTGACATCATACCCGCGTTACCCTTCCGGTTTTATTTTGTAGAAACCATCGAAACACCAAAGACGCTTTAGTATACAGGTCCTTCTCAAAAAATTTGCATATTGTGATAAAAGTTCATTATTTTCCATAATGTAATGATAAAATTAAACTTTCATATATTTTAGATTCATTGCACACCCACTGAAATATTTCAGGTCTTTTATTGTTTTAATACTGATGATTTTGGCATACAGCTCATGAAAACCTAAAAAAAAAATCTCAAAAAATTAGCATATTTCATCCGACCAATAAAAGAAAAGTGTTTTTAATACAAAAAAAGTCAACCTTCAAATAATTATGTTCAGTTATGCACTCAATACTTGGTCGGGAATCCTTTTGCAGAAATGACTGCTTCAATGCGGCGTGGCATGGAGGCAATCAGCCTGTGGCACTGCTGAGGTGTTATGGAGGCCCAGGATGCTTCGATAGCGGCCTTAAGCTCATCCAGAGTGTTGGGTCTTGCGTCTCTCAACTTTCTCTTCACAATATCCCACAGATTCTCTATGGGGTTCAGGTCAGGAGAGTTGGCAGGCCAATTGAGCACAGTAATACCATGGTCAGTAAACCATTTACCAGTGGTTTTGGCACTGTGAGCAGGTGCCAGGTCGTGCTGAAAAACGAAATCTTCATCTCCATAAAGCTTTTCAGCAGATGGAAGCATGAAGTGCTCCAAAATCTCCTGATAGCTAGCTGCATTGACCCTGCCCTTGATAAAACACAGTGGACCAACACCAGCAGCTGACATGGCACCCCAGACCATCACTGACTGTGGGAACTTGACACTGGACTTCAGGCATTTTGGCATTTCCTTCTCCCCAGTCTTCCTCCAGACTCTGGCACCTTGATTTCCGAATGACTTTGGACCACTGAGCAACAGTCCAGTGCTGCTTCTCTGTAGCCCAGGTCAGGCGCTTCTGCCGCTGTTTCTGGTTCAAAAGTGGCTTGACCTGGGGAATGCGGCACCTGTAGCCCATTTCCTGCACACGCCTGTGCACGGTGGCTCTGGATGTTTCTACTCCAGACTCAGTCCACTGCTTCCGCAGGTCCCCCAAGGTCTGGAATCGGTCCTTCTCCACAATCTTCCTCAGGGTCCGGTCACCTCTTCTCGTTGTGCAGCGTTTTTTGCCACACTTTTTCCTTCCCACAGACTTCCCACTGAGGTGCCTTGATACAGCACTCTGGGAACAGCCTATTCGTTCAGAAATTTCTTTCTGTGTCTTACCCTCTCGCTTGAGGGTGTCAATGATGGCCTTCTGGACAGCAGTCAGGTCGGCAGTCTTACCCATGATTGCGGTTTTGAGTAATGAACCAGGCTGGGGTATTTTAAAAGCCTCAGGAATCTTTTGCAGGTGTTTAGAGTTAATTAGTTGATTCAGATGATTAGGTTAATAGCTCGTTTAGAGAACCTTTTCATGATATGCTAATTTTTTGAGATAGGAATTTTGGGTTTTCATGAGCTGTATGCCAAAATCATCAGTATTAAAACAATAAAAGACCTGAAATATTTCAGTTGGTGTGCAATGAATCTAAAATATATGAAAGTTTAATTTTTATCATTACATTATGGAAAATAATGAACTTTTATCACAATATGCTAATTTTTTGAGAAGGACCTGTATTATGTGTTTTAGACAGGTGAGCAACTGTTTGGATGCATTCATCAACAGAAAACTAATCATGTTATATAGCTCAACACAGTAAGTCTTATTGTTTTAAATCTCGTTTTCTTGATTTACCGTGAGTACCATGTTTTACAATGCCTAATATCGATCTAGCTTACTGCAGAGTGCAACAAGTGTCTTATAGTAGCCGCCGAGCAAATGCAGAGTTGCACTATAACAACTTTTAACACACAAATGTATCTAATATGATAAAACAGTGCTGCTTTACCCCAGATACGCTTGACTGTAAGAAGCGGAGGCGACGACTGCGGCTCTCATTAGCAATTGCTCACCTTCATACTACAGTAACGTTAATAATCTCATCCATGAATATGATTTCTGAGTCCCATCCTGATTCTTTGTGCAATAACATTCTAACATTTAAATTAATCATTTGATAATGCACTTATTATGTACATACTTGTTTTTAAATTGTACTTTATTATTATAATTACCTGCATGTATTACATCTGCAGTTACAGCTATAATTACACTGTTGACCTTTCCCTTTGAGCCCACCCTTAAACCAACCCATTTCACTGAACCTGTCCCTAACCTTACCCATATCCCACCTCAAATACAGCACAAGTATTTTGCAATATATCAACACCATACAATAAATACATTGAACTTATCTTTTGATGTAAGTACATAGTAGTTAAAGACACCTAATATAATTTTTTTTTTTTTAAATGTTACCACTTGTTTCAGAATGTTCAGAGAACATTCAAAAGTAATATTTCCAATATGTTTGCAGAATGATAAAATGGAATGTGTTTAATTGCATCCAAAAAAAACAAAACAAAAAAGTAGTTTTGGACACTCAGAAATAACGTTTTACTAACTTAATGGGAACATTAGCAAAATGTTCTTAGAACATATTTTTGTTAGCTGGGGTAAGATGCTAATTTAGTCTAAAACAGTTTACTAGTGCATGTATCAAAGATTAGTTTGTGCACATCTGATGGTCCACTCCGTCAGGTCCCCTCTCAGCGATTTATTCTGTTCATGAGAGACTTGTGCACAGCAAAACAAGACTGTTCAATGCCTTTGAGAGGTCATTATACACTACAAAGTGAGACTACAAGACACCATGTGTAAGAAAGTACTGTATAAGCATGTGTAGGAAATTACTGGTGGACATACATCTATGCTGCCACTCCTTTGTGAAAATATATCTCAGAGGCATTATTGTGACCTTTTCAACTCACCAACGTTTACATGGGAAAATGCCAGTCCTCTGAGCAACGATGAATGTGCTACCTCACAGAGCGACTTTCTGACTCGTTACTGCTTCATAAAAATAAAAAAAAAGGGAAAAAAAGAGGTCGCAGGGAAAATGCCCATTCTGCTGTGAGAATATGTGCAAAAATAAACAGTGGAATGTTTTA
>RJVU01018862.1:1623744-1671226 GCA_003731715.1 Anabarilius grahami | reverse complement strand
TAATTGATACTAAAATAAATAATAATTATAATTAAGCAGTAATCAATGTCAGACAGTACATTACATAGTTTACCACATAATTTGTAACCCAAATTCTGTTCCTTTAAACTTTTAAATTTTAGATAAACTATAACAATTTACACATCACCATTACAACACTTAAAGCTTCTGTCCGTTAGGTTTTTTTTTTGTTGTTGTTGTTAAAAATGATCCAAAATCAATTTTTGAGCAAGTACATAACCAGCCAGTGTTCAAAACTATCTCCTTACCTTAGCCCGATTCACAACGGTAAGCTTGTAATAATATTTTAGTGGTACTGGTAGGTTTCCACGGGAAATTCGAGCATGCAGCCATTCGTCTTTGCGTCATTACATCACATCTGTAAACAGAAAGAACGAGTCCCAGCTAGTAGGCTATATTACATGTTAGGATGCTGCAGGTGACGGATCATTTATGGCCTTTATTCACAGCAGCTGGAATAATTTAACTTGTCATTTTGATGGCAGATTGTAATCCAGAAAGGTCCAAATGACAATCATCAGTGACAACTGAAGATTCACCCGTCAAAAGCAAAAGACTTCGGACTGCAGAGTGGCTACAGAATTTGAAATCTACAGATAATGCTAATACACACTAAATACACAGTCACACAATGCTGATGTTGTTAACAGTTTGAGAACAAAGTATAACAATAATAATAATTTGCACGGTTTGTCGTGATCCGAGCTAAGCGATCGTTAGATTTAATCACAATTGGCAGTGCAATTTATTGCTTTTTTCTCAGTTGGTCAGAACAAAAGTGGCAGATTTGTTACTTGTTCAGATGACATTTTCCAGTGAAAATTCTTATTTTGGTCACACTTCCAAGACGTAGAATCTGTGATTCCAAAGTACATTATCCACACTGATTCATCCACGCTGAGGAGTCATGCCAATCCACAACCCACGTAAAGATGATAATTCCGCAAATAACTGCAATTGCATGTTTCAAACAGAGATGGCAACAAAAAGATAAAACTTATGGACTGCAGCTTTAACATTTTATTTCTTTTTTTTTTTTCTGTAATTCTACAAACTTCCAATTCCAAATCATGAAAATGTGTGCGATCAAAATGTATATTTCTGTAACGGTTTTATTTAAATAATAATAAATTAATTTAATTAATTAATACATAAATAGAATATAAATGAACAAACTAAAACAAACAAACAAACAAACAATAAACACATATTTTAAGTGTATTTTTAAGTATATTTTCTAGTTTTACACATAAAGGAATTAGAGGTTTTAGAAGCAAATGAGGGTGTTCAACTCAGTGACCAAAATTAGTAAAACGATTTCTGCCATTTTAGACATATATTATTTGCATTTAGAAAACATACTTTTCATTACTTTTCATCAGTTAAAACATGAAAGTTTGGTTTTTTTATTCCTCATCCAAGAATGTAAATGGCATAGATATTTCCAACAAATACAATAATTGCTTACTGCAGTAACATTATAATTCCAAGATAGCAACAGTCATAATGAAATAAACACAACACAGAACTAGGTCCTTGATCATTCCGGTTTGACCATAACAATTTGTGAGACATTTCAGTTCTGATTGCTATGTGAATCTACTTGGTACAGGATGTTATTGAAGGTTGGGACAGCACAAACTATATTAAACCTGACAACAAACCTGACAGAAATGGCTCAAGAATAGAGACTGTAACTATCAAAGTTTACATGGAAGTCATAAAGGCACAGTAATGAAATAAAAAAGCCTAATTAATTTGATTAATGATGATTGTTTTGGTCCAAGAAACCTTAGGTAACATTATAAGTGGGGGGAAATGTAATGTATAATATGATTCCTTTCATTGATCTGAGAGTTGGATTATTCCACTCCACAGGAAGAAGATCTGACAAATCGACAAGCGCACTAGCTTCATTAACAGCTATCAGACAGCACAGTGCAGCATATAACAGCTGGTTGTTAATACAACTAAATTACCTAATTATTCGAGACATCATCCTCGCAAAAACTAGGCCAAGACTCTCTCTCGACTCTTGCATGGAGATAAAGACTGTATGAACAAGTTCAGCCCATCTGTTCTCCTACCCTGCTCTTAAATGCTCCCCGCCTGGCCACACTCGGCTGAATCCTGGCGGTTATCAACACGTCTCTCAGGAGTTAAAAGGACGCCTGTGTTATTAGCAGAGAGCAAATTGAGATGTATGTATTATCTGCTGTGCCTCTGTCTCTGGGGGACCAGGGGTCTCAAAGAGGTGCGTGTCAAATCCCACCAGGCACACAATGAAGAGTCTGTCCCAAGCCTGCAGGGAACAGGGCGAGGGAGAGTCATTGGTGTCATCTCGGTATACGCCCCAGCCACTGAATCAGAGGGGTCCTGTCAAACCCCACCTGGAAGGAGCTTCTAGGAAGTGGCAGGGAAGAAACATGCTCTCTGCCACATGTGCACGTGGGACCGGGCTCCTAAGGAGCGCTTGTACAGTAATCATCATCATTGCTGTCTTGAAAATGTGTAATCAGCTATTCAGGCTGGCTACAGTGGCTTTACAGTGTCTGTCTGACTTTGCTTCTGCTGAACGGGAAAGAAGCTCGCAGGGGAATCGCTGGATCTTTGAAGCCCGAGAGAAAAGGAAATCAAGGTGTATTGGGACTTTCTTTTTAATGATGATCACTCACAAAATAAGGCAATACTATGGTAGAATAATGGTATCGGATGGCATTGTCATGGAACTTTATGCATTATGGTACTGAACGATTAACATATTCAATTATGCACAATCATATTTGTACACTACTACATGTTACAACAAAGAAAACCATTGTAAAAAATGACCGTGATTTTAACGGTTAAAGACTGTAAAAATGCTACGGTGAAAAACAGTTAATTGGTTTACAGAACTTTTCCGTACTATATACGGTGAATAACTGTAATAGATCTAACAGAACATTTAATGTAATTTTACAGTGACATACATGCTTCTAGAAGTTTTTCTTAGTTTTTTTTTTTTTTTTTTTCTAATCAGTTATGTACATTAGGGTTTTATGCTACATCTAATGTTGTTAAATTAATGCTTATTGCATTTTTTTTTTCATTTTATGTGTGTTACCATGATGGTGTTTAGTGTTTGTGAGAGTGACACTGTGCACCTTCTATATATTAGTATTGTCCTTCTCAGCTTGTGGAAAAGTTGCTGTGATGAACTTTGGTTCATCATGTGACTCTCATCACCACTGTGTTTAATGGTTTTCAGTGTATTACAAAGGTACAAAACAGATACTAGTACCTAAATAGGTTGGTAAATTAACATTATGTCAGTTAATGAAATATGTTTTGGTAACACTTTACAATAAGGTTCATTAGTTAACCATTAGTTAATGTATTAACTAACCACGAGCAATACATTTGTTACTGTATTTACTAATCTTTGTTAACATTAGTTAATGAAAATACAGTTGTTCATTGTTTGTTCATGTTAGTTCACAGTGCATTAACTAATGTTAACAAGATTTTAATAATGTATTAGTAAATGCTGAAATTAATATTAACAAAGATGAATAAATGCTGTATAAGTGCAGTATAAGTGTATAAGTAAATTATTTGTTCATGCTAACTAATGTAGTTAACTAATGTTAACTAATGAACCTTATTGTAAAGTGTTACCTGTTTTTTTTTTTACCGTAAATTTAACAGAATTATTTTTTTCAGTGTGTAAAATAAACAGTTATGAACAATAATTATTTCAATATAATCCTTTAAATTATGTGGTTTTGAACTGTAAAATAGACAGTGCTGTCCCGTAAAACCTAAAATGTTGCTGCCGTATTTTTTACGGTTAAATTCTCGCAACCACAGCTGCCATTTTTTTACCGTAAATTTTACAGGGTTTTTTTTTTTTTTTTACAGTGTGACGTTAAAAAACATGGAAATACCATGGTGTTTTTTTTCCCCCCTCTTAAGTGCTATCTAGGGATGGGAATCATAAGGAATTTAAACAGTTCTACTGAATTTGAGGAAGAAATAATTTGAAAACAATGCAATTCTGTTGCTGGGATCATTTCAGTAATTAATGTCATACAATACAATACAAAAAAAAAAAAAAGCAGGTAACATATTGCATTAATTTCCAAATTTTATAAAATACCACTGACAAAACTCATGATGTGTATTTGTAACTACACACTGTCACATGAACATCCAGTCAGTAAATAGGTCTCACAAGCCTTAAAGGGGACCTATTATGCCCATTTTTACAAGTAGTAATTTAAGTCTCAAGTGTCCCCAGAATGTGTCTGTGAAGTTTCAGCTTAAAATACCTCACAGATCATTTATAAATCCATGTTGTAAATACCAATTTCTGACTACAGTCAAGAACAGGCTGTTTTCGTGCATGTGCCTTTAAACGCAAATGAGCTGCTCTGCCCCGCCCCTCTCTATGATCACAGTTCCTGCCTTAATTGGACTTGTTCCTGCCTCAATTGTTCCTGCCTCAATTCCTGCCTGTACAAATAGCTTTGACACAAAACCTGAGGTATATATAAAAAAAAATGCAGAAAACAACAGAAAAAAAGCAAATGGATTGCTGCAATTCACAGAAACAGCTGGACTCCAGGCAGAGAAACATGGATTTGCAGTTATCATTGTGTCAAATTGTTGGATTTTGAGGTAAAATCATACCGTATATATTGTATTGTTATATATTATGTTGACAACTCATCAATTAAATATTTTCGATCTTATATTCTGCATAATTTGGTGTTTTTAAATAAACAACACTGACAAAAACTATACTATAAAACTATATATGTTTTAGGGCTGGACAATATGACGATATACCATTGATATAAGTGATTACGTGGATTTAAACCTACCTATATTGTAGTTATATAAAATATTCACAGGCAGATTTGCTTTATGTATTTCCCCGCCGTCGAAATCAGGCACATATAAATGTCAGGAAACACGACTCCTGGCTGCATGTCAATATCCATGGATTAGGTTTATTTGACAAGTTGTAAGGAACACATTAAATTCCAACCTTTAGTGTAATTCGTTAGTTTTACTCGCTTTTTCGCAGTTTCCCCTATTAAATCCAGTCACGCAGCAGGTTCTTTTGCCACAGAAAATGAGCACTGGTTTCACTAGATAAGACCCTTATTTCTCATCTGAGATCGTGTTGAACAATTTGAAGCTGCAGTGAAACTAATTATGACCTTCAACTGTTTGGTGCCCATTGAAGTCTACTATAAGGAGAAAAATCCTGGAATGTTTTCATCAAAAACTTTAATTTCTTTTCGACTGAAGAAAGAAAGACATGGACATCTTGGATGACATGGGGGTGAGTAAATTATCAGGAAAAGTTTATATAAAAGTGGACTAATCCTTTAATAATTGCATCCATGAACATGATTTCTTCCCGACTCCAATCCCTATTCTTTTGCACCATCTGTTGAGATGGAGACCACATGTCCCAAGATTCCGCTCTAAATCTTGGCGTCATCAAGCTACGACTTTGTTTTGAATAGGCTTCTAGCGACCTCTAGCGGTCAAAATTATTACATATTGTACTTTTAACAAGACATCTGCTTGGTTTTGATTATTATCTATATCGCGAACACTCTCGGATAGCACAGTTTCTTTCATCATTAAAGTTTATTATTTCCACACGTTTTAAAGCGATATCAGTTTAAACATCTAGTGAATCGTTTCTCAGTGCACTTATCTGAAGCCACACACACAGACACCTGGCTGTCAGACGTCAAGTCTCGTGAGTAACTTCTCTTTCACATTTTTTGTTTTGTTTAAACTGTCAAATACAAACAAGTTTCTGTCAAAAACACACACAGTTTACATAAACACAGTCAGTTATGTCTGTGAACGTAAATAGCAGGCAACGTTACAGAAATCGTATGTGTATATTAGATCTGTGGTGCATTCCCTTCAATAATAAAACTAATCCACTGTGTTCAGCGGCTCAGATGTCAGTAAATGAAAACTCTTGCACTCTTACATCCAACAACAAAACATCTCTATTACTTACCAGACATTGTTGTCACTACAGCTGCTCGAGCGCAGAGAAAATGGCAGACAGCGTACAGCTCGCTGAGGGCGAAAACTATGGTAATGCAGGACTGTCGGTCAGCGGTCATGGGCGGGGCCTGTGGCTAATGTGACGTCACATTAGCACCATGGCTGAAAACAGGTTGTTGGGAGACACTGCTTATGATTTATGAGGATTAAAAAAAAAAAAGAGTTGGTGGATTTTTATCACTATAGGGTGGTTGTGTACACACACTACTAACACGCATTTATGTCCAAACACCATGCAAAAGTGAATTTTGCATAATAGGTCTGTCACTTTTCAGGGTGTGACACCGGCTCTTTCTGTTGTCTGTCTTGTCCTGTCATTTTTTTCGGCAGCTCGTGATTGGTTATCAGCGCTACAGTGCTTAATCACGAGCTGATTACCCACACCTGTCGCTCGTTCCCTCTACCCTTTATATGTCCAGCTGTGTCTACCCCTTGTTGTCAGTTGATCACTTCTTGTCGCGTGGATGTTTCATGTCTGCATTGTGTTCTGCTCTGTGTCTCACCTGGTTTCATCTTGTGTTCAGGAATCTTAGACGAGGAACCTGCTTTCTCGGTGGTCTCTCCAGCCTCTGTCTGCTGTGTGTTCACAGTTAGTACGAGAGCCGTATCACCTGTTTATTTTGACTGTCTCTTGTGGATCAGGGCTCTTCCTGAATAAACTTTTTGTTTTCACCGCAACTTGAGTCCTCCTTTCATCCTCCGCACGACAAGGTCCCTTTTAAAAAAACATTTCGCGCTGAGGAAAATGTGGACATAATCACAGAATCCAGTCATTAAAATACAGGTCCTTCTCAAAAAATTAGCATATTGTGATAAAGTTCATTATTTTCCATAATGTAATGATAAAAATTTAACTTTCATATATTTTAGATTCATTGCACACCAACTGAAATATTTCAGGTCTTTTATTGTTTTAATACTGATGATTTTGGCACACAGCTCATGAAAACCCAAAATTCCTATCTCAAAAAATGAGCATATCATGAAAAGGTTCTCTAAACGAGCTATTAACCTAATCATCTGAATCAACTAATTAACTCTAAACACCTGCAAAAGATTCCTGAGGCTTTTAAAATCTCCCAGCCTGGTTCATTACTCAAAACCTGAAGTCCAGTGTCAAGTTCCCACAGTCAGTGATGGTCTGGGGTGCCATGTCAGCTGCTGGTGTTGGTCCACTGTGTTTTATCAAGGGCAGGGTCAATGCAGCTAGCTATCAGGAGATTTTGGAGCACTTCATGCTTCCATCTGCTGAAAAGCTTTATGGAGATGAAGATTTCGTTTTTCAGCACGACCTGGCACCTGCTCACAGTGCCAAAACCACTGGTAAATGGTTTACTGACCATGGTATTACTGTGCTCAATTGGCCTGCCAACTCTCCTGACCTGAACCCCATAGAGAATCTGTGGGATATTGTGAAGAGAAAGTTGAGAGACGCAAGACCCAACACTCTGGATGAGCTTAAGGCCGCTATCGAAGCATCCTGGGCCTCCATAACACCTCAGCAGTGCCACAGGCTGATTGCCTCCATGCCACGCCGCATTGAAGCAGTCATTTCTGCAAAAGGATTCCCGACCAAGTATTGAGTGCATAACTGAACATAATTATTTGAAGGTTGACTTTTTTTGTATTAAAAACACTTTTCTTTTATTGGTCGGATGAAATATGCTAATTTTTTGAGATAGGAATTTTGGGTTTTCATGAGCTGTATGCCAAAATCATCAGTATTAAAACAATAAAAGACCTGAAATATTTCAGTTGGTGTGCAATGAATCTAAAATATATGAAAGTTTAATTTTTATCATTACATTATGGAAAATAATGAACTTTATCACAATATGCAAATTTTTTGAGAAGGACCTGTATATACTATTTAACCCAGAATGTAACAGAATTAGGCAAATTTTGGATTAATCATTGAAAAATAGGGCTGTTCAAATTCAAATGTGACTCTGGACCACAAAACCAGTCATAAGTCGCACTGGTATATTTGTAGCAATAGCCAAAAAACATTGTATGGGTCAAAATTATCGATTTTTCTTTAATGCCAAAAATCATTAGGATATTAAGAAAAGATCATGTTCCATGAAGATATTTTGTATCCTACCATTTTATTTAAACTGTAAACTTCTGCTATGCAGCACTTTATTTGACTAAAAAAAGCAATGTCTTGTAAATAATTTGTTGATTAAATTGAATTCATTTGTTTGTCACTGTTATTGATGATAATTTGCACTAAATTGAAAACACAGAATCCAGAAAAAATAAAACAGAATTTCTGTTGAGGAAAAATTATAAATATTAAACCATTAAACCAGAATAGAGAAGAACAAAAAACAGAAAACATGGAACTGGGGGTAGGGGCAAATCCTTGCAGTTCAGTTAAGCAAACCAAACCATATGAATCTGTTTGAACAATCTGTCAGTTAATAAGTGTTTGTAATTTACTAAAAAGAACCAACTCATGATAGTAATTTAGTCGAGAAACAGACTTATCAGGTAACACTGTACGTTTTGTCCATACATGAAAGAATGCATGTCCTAGAAGAATTAACAAACAAAACAAATGCTATGAAAATCATTGGGTTGTGGGGAAGAAGAAAGAAAATGGAATTGGTTTGGAACCCTGGTAATATCCCTGCTCAAAAGAGCTTATATTTTATCCTAACCTTGATCAAGCTTTAGAGCATGGCACAAGCAACATCAAGGTCATGGGTTTGATTCCCATTGAATGATGTAACTAAAATGCACAGCTCGAATGCAGTGTAAGTAGCTGTGGATAAAAGTGTCTACCGAATGCACAAATGCAAATGTGAAATTCCCAACATTACCATTCTGTCCCTAAACTACTGCAAGGAAAAATATGATGGCATTCTCCTTCCAAGGGGTATAACCCACTTTGCACCACACCATGCATCAAAACAGAGGCAACATTTTAATCCTACAAATCCAACATTCATTTTGAAATCATAGCACTGAAGCACTGCCCTATGTCAGGTCCAGTGGGACACTGCAACAGATGGACTTGGTGCGCAGGTATGCATATGCCCAGAGCTGAAAAATCCCAAGAGATAATAATACCTCTAACTCCCTCTGTAACTGTTAGCTTAGTGTCCCCAATGAATGATGAAGCATCTTTCAGAGATCCGAGGGAAAGTGTAATATGATTTGGAAACACTGTTACAATGGATGTTGCAAAGAGTCATAACTGGGGTTTTAATTTGTGCCAGAACAAGTTGGATTTGTATATGGCACTTGTGGAATTAGCTTTTGCCACCTATTTTCGTTGATTTCCTACCACTTAAACCTCTAAAATCTTTTTATGCTTGTATATACAACTACTGTTCAAAAGTTTGGGGTCAGTAAGATTTGGCATTTATTAGATCTAAAAACCATAAAAACAATAACATTGTGAAATTGTGTAAAATAACTTTTTCCTATTTTCATACATTTTAACCCTCATGTGGAGAGGATTTTCCCGTACCCGAAAATGCTAGTTAATGTTATCACATTGGACTAAAATGTACTGACTTTACTTACCCAGAGTCTAACAACTTCCCCAAAAAATTTATACTTTTTGTAATTTTTTTTTTTTTTTTTTTCCACATTGTAACACTTGTGGTCTCGGTCAAAAATGACTTAAAAATGACAATGACAAAAATTCCTTATAAATCTCTCATTATGCTACAGTACATTATCACTAAATATTGGATTCAATCTTTTTGTCAACTTGTTTTCTTTCAATTGGGACAGGTTTTATATTTCTTTTTGGAACTGATCGATCGTAGGCCTTATTTATCTAAACTTATGTACCTCAGTTTATGAGTGAAAAAAGCGTTATTTGTGGATAATTTTGTCAATTTTACAAAAACTATTTAAAAAATGTATACTGTTTATCACACTAGTGCGCTTTAATGCTTAATCAGGAAATTTGTTTTGAAATGGTTTTATTTTGGTTTTTGTTTATTACAAAATGGCACAAAGTCACACTTGTGGTGTTCCCGGTAAAAAATGACCGGCCTACAAAAATAGCTTATAAATTAAATTAAATTAAATTAAATTAAATTCAATCACTTGTTACGCTATTTTATCACCAAATATTGGATTCAATCTTTTTGTCAACTTGTTTCCTTTAAATTAGGAAAGGTTTTGTATATATTTTTTAAACTGATTGATTGTAGGCCTCATTGATCTGAGCTTATATTGGTCAAAAATGACTGCCCATTGAAAATTAATGGGGGAGTCGAAAATCAGAGAAACAATTAGCATCCAGGAGCATGTTCATCATGTTCATGTTCACATATGTACATGTGGGCTTGCAGAAATAAAGGCCTCGGACCTCTGCATGTGTGGATACATGCATAGTCGTGCATCCGTGCACATACACACGTTCATGTACACAGACAAACTATTTTGAGTATTACAGGCTTTATTTTGCACAGAGATGAACTTTATCCTCAAATCAGTGAAGCTCAGATCAATGAGGACTACGATCAATCAGTTTCAAAAATAAATAAAAAAGCACTGTAGTGTGATACAGTGCAATTTGTTAAAAATATTTTATATAAAATTTACAAAATTATCCACAAATAACACTTTTTTTTCACTCAAAAACCGAGGTACATAAGCTCAGATCAATAAGGCCTATAATCGATCAGTTCCAAAAAATAAATACAAAACCTGTCCTAATTGAAAGAAAACAAGCTGACAAAAAGATTTAATCCAATATTTGGTGATAATGTAGCATAACGAGAGATTTATAACCAATTTTTTGCAGGCCGGTCATTTTTGATGGGAGTGTTATAGGGTTTTCAACAAAGCACAAGGGTTAAAATAGAATTTATTCATGTAATAGCAAAGCTGTATTGTCAGCATGCATTACTGCTGTATTTAGCATTCAGTGTCTTTCAGAAATCATTCTAATATCCCTTATTTGCAGTTCTTTGATACGCATACAGTATGTGAAGTTTATGTACCTTACACCATGGCATAACATACGAGCACAAGCTGTTTGTTGATGTCCGTTTTATACATTTTTTTTAATTACAGAGAAGATAATAGCCCTTTCTTTGAAACGATCGCATCTGTTACACCCAATCTACACAGCAAGTGAGAGTCGAAAAGCTACAAAACTATCACTCCCACCATAATCAACAAACCTGTCTACACCAAGCGCCTGCCATATCACTATGTGCAGTTTAGACAGCTTTGTATATTTCAAAGAGAGCGAGATAATTGTTACATTTGTGTCGGTTAAGTGTTAAACGCGCTCTTTTGCATTTACTCCTGTTTTACGTTTATGTAATTTCATGTCAGAATATAGTATGCCAATTCTACAGTATAACGTAAGAAAAGGCAAGTTCCTGCAACAGCTGCTGTGAGTCTGTGTCGGTATGACAGATTTTGGCACCTTAGCAGGAAATCGATGTATCCCTCGCTAAGGCAGATGGTCAGGAATCTCTTGTTCTAGCCGTGCTGAAAAGCACACGCAGCAGCTATAGAGATATCTGGCTTCAAGATGGGCTCTCTGACCTTCCGGTGGCACACCGCCCACAGCCTGACACTCCCACTCAATGTGACTGGTAGATCTTGGCTGAAGCAAACGCAGAGATAATTGTGCCTTGTGTCCATGTGAGAGAAAGATGTTTTTAAGGACCCTGTCTCTCGCTATTTCCAACGTGGCTGACAGAACAAGAGTAATATTCTGGCACATTCTGAAGGCCTCTTTCTTTTTCTATGTTTGCAAGAGTTGACAAAGGCTGCACCTTGCGATTCGTGGGGTCATGCACTTGTTTCGGTTCTCAGGGGTATGATTACATTTATTTTCAAAAGTTAACTGTCAACAAGACCCAATTAGCTGAAGAAAAATGACATTACTTCATTTTCCTATTTACTGCATCTTTAAAATGACACAAGCTGACCTCATATTTTTGAACAGACGCACACCCACCGGTTATACATTGTTACCTGGGTTTTGTGAGCACTGAAAGTCTTTGTGCAGAGGACAACAGTAGCATGTGCTCGCAGGTCATCGGTCAGGGTGAACTCTGTCATTGCTGAGGGAGACACAAATAAGAGCAGACCATTACGCCCACCCCAGGGTGCCCAGTGTCTCTCAGTCAGGGCTCAATCTCTCGCTCTGCCCTTGGATCCTCTTTCACACCCGCGTCTGTCATGACAAACACATCACAATTAAGTTGCAATTATCTTACACAAGAGGATAAAACCTTGGCTGGCCTTCCCGAATCACCAACATGGTTGCTGGATTAGGCTCAAAAACACTGTCTTATGAAGTTACTTTCAAGATGCTTCACCTTTTTTGGAGCTATTCAGGCCGTAAACAGATGCAAAATAGATCAAAATCTGGAGTAAAAAAAATATATACAGTATAAGTACAATATTCAACAGTCATTTCTCAGAGACTAGGAGTTTTGTTTGAATCTGTCTATCAATATTTTGAAGCAATTGTGCTCGACCTAAAGCGAATCTCTAGCCCAGAGGCAAAGGATAAATTATTTTTTGTTGCACTGTACAGTCCTTAAAGCATGTAGAATTGTTCATCTCCATAAAATGCGAATACACCCAGCACATCCTCCTACTCACAAGCAGTTGGTAAATCCTCGTAGGCTTTGAGAGAATGAAGACCTTTCTCTTCGGGTTGGAGATGGAGTTTTATTGTGACTGACAAGACAGTGTTTGAATGTGAGGGTCTCCTTGGTAACTGCATGCTTCCTTTCAAAGCCTCGCTGCAAATATTTAATCACTTCAATCACCCAAATTAGCATGACAATTAAATCAACAACATAAACATTTCTTTCCCCTCCTTTACATGGCTGATTTGATCCGCGGGAAAAAGGGAGGGGTGGGATACATTGCCGGTAAAGTAGAAAACAACAGTGGCCATCTGCCAAGAGAAGGAAGATCTCTCCAACTTGAAGGAGCTTAAGTCAGCTAAATGCTCCCGAGAAAATAAGCCTATTCTTCAACTGCTTTTGATGTGTGCGTTTTAATTTAAAAAAATAAAAAGGTGTGTGGTGGTGGATTATATCTTTCTTCGTTCAATAACACACAATCTTTAATCTATTTTCAAAAGGCTCTGAAAAGACAACTGTCAGCAGATATGCTGATACAATACGTAGACAATATCGCAAACAGCACAGTGCTAAAGTTCAGCCTGCAGACTATCGATGAACCACAGCTGTCCTGATATTCAAACAAACACTATTACGAGTAAGATACTGCTATTCTACAAAAGTTCAATGTGTTAATATTGAACAACTTACATTTAAGGCACAATACCAGATCTAAACGAAGCCAGAATGGAATATACTATTGTGCGTTTCCAAGTAACACACAACTGTGGTGCTTTGTACTTTAAATCAGTAAATCAAATCGCTGAATGATTCAATGACTCCCTCATAAAGAGTCACTTGTTTCATTCCTGAATAAATCAGAGTGTTTGAATGAATTGATTGAGCAAATCTATTAAATTGACTAATTCATAAAGACAGTCATGTAAGAAAGAGTCACCGGAAAATCCCCACCACTAATGCACAGACTGACAAATGCGCAAAAACAGACAAGTGGAGTGGCACAAACAATGAAAAATCTCAGTATACTGTATATCATCACACTTGGAACGTCGCTTGGACAATTAAATTCAAGTACTGGAAATACGGAATAGCATGACTGAATTAACCTAAGTACGCTATTATGCCAAAGAAGGTAATTTCTAAGGTTTAGTTCAGGTAAAAAATATTTGCACAATTTCAATTGTTACAATGCATTATAGACATACAAGCCACAAAATGCTGTGGTACACTGTCAGGCATTCACCAAATATAATGCGTCTCTGACCACCCTATTCAGACAAGTGACCTATCATTTTATCTCTAGTCTCCCACCCCATGGTGAAAAAGGCCTTGGTTGTGTCAAAAAGCCTACACTTGATGACCATATGAATAAATGGCACATTTACTAATGTCCACCACTGAGACAGAGAGTGCAATCAGGCATAATTGTGCTACCTGAAGGCCTGAGCTCTCAGGAAACACATCAGTCGAAATGCACAGACTCATCTGCTCTTATGTGGTTGAGTGTTTGAC
This sequence comes from Anabarilius grahami, assembly GCA_003731715.1. Lineage (NCBI taxonomy): Eukaryota > Metazoa > Chordata > Actinopteri > Cypriniformes > Xenocyprididae > Anabarilius > Anabarilius grahami. Next base: position 1,657,016 of record RJVU01018862.1, on the reverse strand, counting down.
CAGTGCTGCCTGGCGGAGCACAGAAATCAAGAAGTGGTTGACATTACAGCAGAAAGCAAAGTTATATATATGATCTTCGAATATCACAGACATTACGGCTTGTGAAATGCCAAGCTATTTTTTTTCTGTAAGCTTTAAAGATGGATGGATGTTTTCAACCCAACTTGGGTTGTTTTTAACCCAGCATTGGATGGATGGATGGATGGATGGATGGATGGATGGATGGATGGATGGATGTTTTCGACCCAACTTGGGTTGTTTTTAACCCAGCATTTTTTGGATGGATGGATGGATGGATGGAAACCCAACTTGGGTTGTTTTTAACCCAGCATTTTATGGATGGATGGATGGATGGATGGATGGATGGATTCAACCCAACTTGGGTAATTTTAACCCAGCATTTTTTGGATGGATGGATGGATGTTTTTGACCCAATTTGGGTTGTTTTTAACCCAGCATTTTTTGGATGGATGGATGGATGGAAACATAACTTGGGTTGTTTTTAACCCAGCATTTTTTGGATGGATGTATGGATGGATGGATGGATTCGACCCAACATGGGTTGTTTTTAACCTAGGATTTTTTGGATGGATGGATGTATGTTTTTGACCCAACTTGGGTTGTTTTTAACACAACATTTTTTTGGATGGATGGATGGATGGATGGACGGATGTTCCAGCAATGAACTCACATCTCGTCAAATGGTTGAGCAAAGCGCAGTGTCAGACAGTGTCAGTACAAGTCAGCCAAGAACCTGTGAAGATTCTAATTAAACATTCCCTCAGGTCACATTTCAATAGATATCCTTGTGACAGTACTGAAGACAACCGTGCAAAGACATTCACATGCACACGCACACACACACGTTTACTTAGCTATCTTAATGGGGACATTTATTATATACATCTAACTATAAATACTATTATAGAATTTTAGAATTTAACATACATACACTTCATTTTTATACAATTTTTGAATGAGTTCATTCAAATAGAGGTTTGGTCAGATTTAGTTAATCTCTGTGTAATTATAGAATTATTACTTTCTTTTTTTTTTAAGTTGCAATACCTATTAGTAATATGAAAGTGAGAGAGATCTGGTGTGAGTACAGAAGTATAGAACTAATATATCTGTGAGATACATGTTGTGGCAGATGTCCACCCCAGAACGTGTTGTAAATGAGCCATGAATGAACAGGGGAGATGGGAGGAAGTGGATGTGCCATCTCTCAGACAGCTAGGTCTACTCTGTCTCCAGCAACATCTGGTAACCCATCATGCTCCACTCTCTGCCTTCAGCACGGCAAGAGCACTTTTCAGTCAGCTCTGAAAATGGGAGCTCTCTCATGGGTTTTCTGTTTAGTTGCCCTCAAGGGGAGACACAGTGAATCTGAGTATCAGATCACCCAAACTTCAAGCTCACAAACGCTGCCCCTTTTTACTGCTTGGTTGACTAATTCAAGTGATTAATTCTTGTCATGATATTAATAAAATACATTCCTTTTCTACCTCCTTTCCATCATTATAAATGACATGCAACTATTATGCAAGTTAGTATATACACAGTACATACAGTTCATTAATGGGATTACATCACACATCATCTCAACAGCTTCACCTCAATGGGCTGTGGACCTTCATGCTACAGAAAGCAGTGACTCATTCTTTTGGATGGAAGCCAAGGCAGATCCATTGCTTTGCAACTAATACAACAGGAAGAGGCTTTTGACAAATGCCTGTGTCCCATTACATCCCAGAGGACCAGTGTCTCAGTCATGGAGACCAGCACTCAGAGAGGAATGTGGAGCTCAATGTCTTCATCCTGTACCGTTACACAGCATTGAGAACAATGATACAAGTAGGTCGCCTTCTAGAAAGGTGCAAAGACAATGGTCAATAAAATGCATATACAGTATCTCAAAACTTTTGACATTTCTGTTGTGTGAACATGTTATGCACCTTTCAAAACTGAAAGTGAATTGACTTTTTAATTCAAATACTCATTTAATTCAAACTCATAAGGTTGCAAAAAGCAATATTGCCATGGATTTAAGGAAGATTAATTCAAATGAAATGAATTTCTAAGACATCTCTATATTGACAGTTTTTATTTCTGTAAGTATATAGTGGTATATAGTGGTGTATGACAGAATTAAAATCTGTCAGGATATATATTTGACATGGAATACATTAGTCGATCATCAGTCACAAATTAGTTAAATATTGAGTTAATTTTGTTATATTTTTTCACAAGACCTGAATTAATATAATTCTTCTGTTGTATGTCTGTTGAATTTCCTGTTGTATGTGGCCAATTTGATTCATATTCTAATTAAAAGTGATCCAGTTTTTCTTATGACTTTGAACATGTTAAATATAGGAATTTACATTTTACAGTAATTTAATGATTAGTGTTATTAAAAATAATCCAAATGATAAAATCTCTAATAACTAATATGGTGCCTTTACTGTATATTGTGCATCCATATTTTAATGAAAGACTTACGTCATTATTTTAGAACTGCAAACTGAGATAAATCTTGTCGAGAACAACAAACCAAAATAATCTTGACAAGGGCATCATATTTTCAAATACATTTGACTTTTCGCTCGATTCTCACACTGATGATATCTTCAATGGAAGAACATCAACATTCCCCATAGCAGCACACATACACACACACACACACACACACACACACATACACACACAACTGCAGCGGGGTTAACAAAGACATCTGTGACTCACCAATCGTGTGAACCCAGGGAGACACGTGCAGCCAGCTGAGGCTGAGAAGTGTGGGAAGGAAATCAAAAGAGGCCCTTCAAGAGGCCCACTGGCCAGTGGCAAGTGCACAAGCCTGCTGAATTATGAATTAGCTGCTGATATCCTGTGACTGAGGCTGGGAGTAAGCACTTCCTTTCAGGGCCAGAGAGGAGCTTGAATACTCGTGCATTATTCATAGCCCAAATGCGCCTGTTATAAGGACTCGATATTTGGAGTCAAGTGTAAGATTATCTTTCCACTGTATGAAAATATTGCAGCCTTTGTAACATTAGAATGGAGCAATTGGCAATACAGAAGGACTATGTACAGCAGATGACAGTAGTTGTGAAGAGTTCATGCTGTATTTCTCTCCAGCTCTCTCTGGGAATTCCTGTTTGACTGAAAGAATTGGCAAGTGTAGTTTTTACAGGTTAGGTCTGGTGTTTACATTAGCCATATTGTAGAGAAATGTGACTAAAGTTAACTCTCAGATGTCAAATTTGTAGGGGTCAAATTGCATGTTTGCTTTCTTAATACTTCCATGAATGTGGAAAACTACTCCCGGCACCTGTCTACTTAAGTTAAATAAATTCTCTTGACAAGGTTATTATACGTTTACTTATTTTGATACAGTTGTCAATTTACACATGCAGAAAAGAAGTCTGGGCCTCCCACAAGACTCACTTCAGTTAAGAGCCAAGTCGGCCCCAAGGAAACACAAAACCACATCTCCCCATCGCTTGCTTGATAACCGCTAATCTAAATGTTTCATAAATTAGAAGCTTTTGCTTCATTGTTCAGCTCTTTCAACTGCCAAGACTGCTTTTATTTCCGTGTTTCTTTGCCTTACAATCCAGGACATTATGCTGAAGTCCAGGGATTTCTCGAATTGGGCTTGTGTGACTTGAGTGTAGCTGAAGACAGTATCTCCTTCAGATGTAGCCACATTGTTGGCTGTGTCTGAAACCAGTCAGTCAGTAAATAACAAGCAGCATTTTGTGTAAGAAGGTACCTCTTATGGTTTTAAACAGGCTTTCAAGACACTATAGCATCATGTCTATCTAAAACAAATGAAAATCAGTATTAAATATAAATTAAATGTTTAGTGACTAAAATGTATATTTCGGAGTAGAAATGGAGTAAATAAATAAATACTTCTGTCGAACACAAAATAAAATATTTTTACAAATATTACAGACACTCATTGTATGGATGGAAAGCTCAATGTGGGTCATAAAGGCTCTACTTCAGTAAACACAAATTGATCCACTAAATAATATTATAAACATGGCTATATACTGTAGTCTTAAAACAGTATCTGAACACAAGCCAAAATTTAGAAATGTCATTGCATTAGAAGAAGAAGAAGAAGAAGAAGAAGAAAAAGCAAAAGAAGAAGAAACCAACTGGCATCTGATGCTAGAAATTGTCTGCAAGAACTAAACTTTTTTCATCATTCTTAATGGTGAATAAAGCAAAGCAAAGCAAAAAAACCAACAACAAAAAAACGAAACCAAAAACGAAACAAAAAAAGACAAAACAAAACACAAAAAAACAAAACTGGACCATCTGGACTACACACACACAATGGGACTATAAGTATTTCTTTTGTATAAATATTGTAATAAAAGATTAAATAAAATGACAATTATATTTTGATATAGAATACAAACATTTTTGTACATTTTATATGTGGATCAAATGTCCAGTCGTCCAATTGTGGTAAAAATGGGGACAATGGCTGGGCAACGTAAGCAGAAAATGGTTACTAAGAGACATTACGTTCCCTGAAACATTAGAAGCAAAAGCAGTAAAAAAGAGTCTCTTTCTCTGACCACAATGACTAACCATGGGTGGCCACTGAATTGGTTGTCTGACTCAATACACCCTACATCTTTAATATCACTGCAAAGCCTGGAGACATCAAGCCTCTACTTACAGTACAATTATGAGTACTCATACCTATATGATTAGGATTGCTTTTTGTTTTCATAAGTAGAACAATGGCTAACTGTTCAACATTTCAACAGAATCACTATAGTGGGCTATAGTCCCTGGCCCTTCACACAGAAATAAAAAATGGGGCTATATAAATATTTTTATTACTAAAAAGAGTGTCAGGTTAAAGTCCACCACACACAATCCCCCCATTCAGCCTGAACCGATCAGATTTATTTCATTACAGGGGTTGTTATTGCGTGGTGAGGATCACTGCAGACTTGTGCTTTGGCTCTTATGGCTAGGCATGATTACACTGGATAACTTACCGCACAGATAATGAATGTGAATATGTCAAAGTGGTTATTTGGCATTTAGCAGAGCTTTTTATCCAAAGCCAGTGGTTAGTATCATTTTGTCAGGTTTTATTAAATTTCTCATAATTTTAACCAGAATCCAGTGGTTACTGGTTTGTTTAATTTGTATCTCAGCACTGTTACATAATTGTGGTTCTCATAGATGATATTGATTTTCAGAAATGGAGTACAAAGATGGGTGAAAATGACAAGTCCTTCTGTAGATTCAAATATGCAAGTTATGATTTGCTAAGGTACTTGTCAGAAAATGACATTCGTAATCAGTACAGTCATGACCATTTAAACCTACACCACATTATATTTTTGAGATAAATTGAATTCCAAAAAGTAAATTAATAAAAAAATTTAAATACAGTGTAAATTTGCTGTCCCCTCAAAATAACTCAACACACAGCCATTATTGTCTAAACTGCTGGCCACAAAAGTGAGTACACCCCTAAGTGAAAATGTCCAAATTGGGGCAAATAGGTTGTTTGCAATCACGTGGTTCTGGTGACGTGCGAAATACCGGTGGAGGGCAAGCAGTGAAAATTAGAATGGAAGAGATCGGGAAAAGTCCTTTCTGTGCTGGTTTAGAAAGGTATAAACAGAAAATCACAACATATGTTGGACGTGATCTTTATGTTATGAAGATGAGCGACTTTTCCACTGAATTGAAAGACTTGACTGCCATCGAGGAGGTAGATATAAAGAATGTGAAGCTGCCGTCACGCCGTGTTCAGTTCTAGTCTGGTTTGTTTATTTCGCGCTGCCTTTTTGCTAGTGAAGTTAAGGCAGTAATTTAGATTTTCTGTCGTGATTGTGAAAAATGTCGCCATTGTAGGTCATTTTTGCTTAAACGAGAATTGCAACAGGAGCTCACATCATCGTTCAAAGAAAAAACTGGACGGTGTAATACAATTGTTGCCTTTTATACGTGTAAAAACACACAAAGGGAAGCAGGTTGAGGAGGTGACGGGAAGACCCTGTATATCAAATCTAATAATGTCACTGATTTAACCCACTCCCTATCACTCAATAAAATAATCACATAGCTGAGTGTTTTTTAAAGTGTTGTCTTTGTTGTTGAATCGACTTCTGTCAGCTTGTTAAACATTTATTTATTTGGACATTTTCTACCATATGATGGCTGAAGCAGCAGCGCGTGACACTGTTCTCATGGTAACCAGATCAACATTGTGAACGGAATACTACAAAACTGAAGTGAAAACACCAAATTATCATTCAATGGGATAAAATAGCTTCTCTTCCCTGCAAACGATACCATGAAGAATGTGGATATTTAACCAAGTCAAAAAAAATAAGGTAAGCAGGTATCCATGTTCATTTCAGTATCAGCAGATGCAAAACACTATTAAAGGCGACAACTTTTAAAGTTAAAAAACGATATAAGTTATAAAAAACGGTATAAGTTATGTAAACGATATAAACACCTTCTGGGTTCTCGATTTTATCGATTTGAGCAACAATAAACGACGCAAAACATACGAATTTTGAGTTTTTGATAGGATTCCTATTTAGAAAAATCACTCCATGCCCTCCAGACTCATTCGCGCTGCTGCTGTGACGTCATGTGCAAACAACCTATTAGCCATTTTCTCTCCCCGGTGTCATGTGACTTGTTAGTGTTACAATGTCTCAGGTGTGAATAGGGAGCAGGTGTGTTATTGCTCTCACTCTCTCATACTGGTCACTGGAAGTTCAACATGGCACCTCATGACAAGGAACTCTCTGAGGATCTGAAAAAAAGAATTGTTGCTCTACCTAAAGATGCCGTAGGCTATAAGAAGATTGCCAAGACCCTGAAACTGAGCTGCAGCACGGTGGCCAAGACCATAGAGCGGTTTAACAGGACAGGTTCCACTCAGAACAGGCCTCGCCATGGTCGACCAAAGACGTTGAGTGCACGTGCTCAGCGTCATAACCAGAGGTTGTGTTTGGGAAATAGACATATGAGTGCTGCCAGCATTGCTGCAGAGGTTGAAGGGGTGGTCGGTCAGCCTGTCAGTGCTCAGACCATACGTTGCACACTGCATCAAATTGGTCTGCATGGCTGTCATCCCAGAAGGAAGTCTCTTTTAAAGATGATGCACAAGAAATCCACAAACAGTTTGCTGAAGACAAGAAGACTAAGGACATGGAGTACTGGAACCATGTCCTGTGGTCTGATGAGACCCAGATAAACTTATTTGGTTCAGATGGTGTCAAGCGTGTGTGGCGGCAACCAGGTGAGGAGTACAAAGACAAGTGTGTCTTGCCTACAGTCAAGCATGGTGGTGGGAGTGTCATGGTCTGGGGCTGCATGAGTGCTGCCGGCACTGGGGAGCTACAGTTCATTGAGGGAACCATGAATGCCAACATGTACTGTGACATACTGAAGAAGAGCATGATCCCCTCCCTTCGGAGACTGGGCCGCAGGGCAGTATTCCAACATGATAATGACCCTAAACACACCTCCAAGACGACCACTGCCTGCTAAAGAAGCTGAGGGTAAAGGTGATGGACTGGCCAAGCATGTCTCCAGACCTAAACCCTATTGAGCATTGGACATTTTCACTTAGGGGTGTACTCACTTTTGTGGCCAGCGGTTTAGACATTAATGGCTGTGTGTTGAGTTATTTTAAGGGGACAGCAAATTTACACTGTTATACAAGCTGTACACTCACTACTTTACATTGTAGCAAAGTGTAATTTCTTCAGTGTTGTCACATGAAAAGATATAATAAAATATTTACAAAAATGTGAGGGGTGTACTCACTTCTGTGAGATACTGTGTGTGTGTGTGTGCGTGTGTGTGTGTCTATGACATATCAGGACACAAATTTGTATAATGACATGGGTATGACATAGGTATTACAAGGAGAGGGTGACTTATGAGGACATTACCCCATGTCCCCATTTTTCAAAAAGCTTATACATTTTTTTTTTTTTTTGAGAAAGTAAAAATGTGCAAATTTTTCTGTGATGTGTAGGTTTAGGTTTATGGTCGGTGTAGGGCGATAGAAAATATGGTTTGTACAGTATAAAAACCCTTACGCCTATGGAATGTCCCCACAATTCACAAAAACAAACGTGTGTGTGTGTGTGTCAGAATTTGAATCATAGTCTCCTTGCACACTAAACAAAAAAGTAGACTAACATGTTATACATAGCAAACTACTAAGCTTTTTTATCTAAAAGTGAGCAAACTATATGTAGAAAACTAAAAAAAAAATTTGTCTAAAAATGACATGATTTGTTGAATTGACATCCTATTGACATTAATGATATTAGTACAAATGTACAGTGCATAAACAAACTGCTTGTCCCATTTAACTCTTAGACCTTGAAATTGCTCCATAATCCCCCATACAAATGCACAGTAAATGGTGGCGTCGGCTCTTTCTATGGTTCAATGTCCAATTATTCAATTTTAAGATGAACTCTGTCATGGAATGCAGTAATTATAGTCCAATGACTGCAAATGCCACACGATGAGCAGTTAAATAATAGCCTTAGACGAACAGTAACCTTTGAGAAGAGATTATCTGGGTAATATTCCTCATGACAACAGAGGCAGGAAAATGTTATTGTAGGGCCAAAGAACACCCAGAGGCTCTTGTGAAAAATGAGAACAGAAAGGAAAGGAGATAGATAAGTTAACAACCTGCAGATAACGAATTGTACGGTTTTCATTGAGTTATAGTTCAATGCTGGTGGGATTACGAATGACTTGAATTAGTGAAAATCAAGTATTAAATAAGGCTTGAAGGAAGAAAGTAAACAAACACAAAAAGAAAGTAAAGCAGCAGCCCTTCACAGACGACTGCTGCGCAAACAAATGGAAGGAAGGAAGGAAGGAAGGAAGGAAGGAAGAAAGGAAGGAACCGGCAAATGTTTCAAATACTTTAATAATTATAAAATAAACAAACACAAACGAAAAGTAAACAAACAAATGGAAGGAAGGAAGGAAGTTGTAGCAAGCAGGACGATGGGCCGATGGCCGTGAAAGCAAAATCGGTGGCGTGAGTGTTATTGAGCAACACCTGCGCGCTGCACCGGCCTCGAGTTGCACAGGGAGGAACTCAGAAGGATAATAATTATAAAATATACAAACACAAAATGAAAGTGAAGCAGCAGCCCCTCACGGATGACTGCTGCACTAACATAAAACACAGCGTAAAGTCCAGGCCTGGTCCTCTCTCGTCCTTCACTGTCGTCCCTCTTAACCTGCTTCTATCCTTCAGAGCTCCTCCGTTAGTATCTCGAGGCCAGTGTGGCATGCAGGTGATGCTCATTAACACTTGCACCACCAGCCTCGCTCGGCACTCATGGCTCTCGGCCCCCGTCCTGCTTGCCTTAATAGTCTTTCAAACAGGGAAAATAGAGTTAAAACGGTTATTTCACCCTAAAATAAATATTTGTTCTCGCATGTCAAGCAGGTGGGGTTGAGCTTCTGTTTATGTTCGCTGATCAATGTTTATATGTGAATTAAAGCCTAAATTCAATCTGTTCATTATATAAAGTGATAAGGATTAGTTTTATGATCTCTTTATGAATTTTTGAAGAATCAAAGTGGCAGTTGCATAGCTGTCAATGGAGGGACAGAAATCGCTCGGATTTCATTAAACATCTCCATTGTTGTCCAAAGATGAACGAAAGTCTCACAGGTTTGGAACAACATGAGTGTGAGTAAATGAAGACAGAATTTTCATTTTTGGGTGAACTAACTCTTTAAGATTAAATGTTTTTTTTTTTTTATTACTTTGAATTAGATTGTTTAAATAAAGAATTTATGCCATTGTTCGTTGTACAACATTGACTTAAGCACTTATTACTATTTTTTTACTAATTGATTTATCAATAAACTGCAATTGCAATATATACAGGTGCATCTCAATAAATTAAAATATCACGAAAAAGTTTTTTTTTCTGTAATTTAATTCAAAAAGTAAAACTTAAATATATTCTAGATTTATTAGACATAAAGTAAAATATTTCCAGACTTTTTTGTTTTAATTTTGATAATTACAGGTTGCTGTTCATCAAAATAAAAAAATCTGTATCTCAAATTATTAGAATATTTAATTTCAAGTTCTATTAAATTACCATTCTCAGGGTATAAATACTGGGTTTAGGTCAGTAATCCCAACAGCAGTCATGGGGAAGTCTGCTGACTTGAAAGTTGTCCAGAAGACGATCATCAAGACCCTCTACAATGAGAGTAAGCCACAGAGGGTCATCTCTGAAAGAGCCAGGTGTTCGCAGAGTGCTGTGCCAAAGCATATTCATGGAAAGTTGACTGGAAGGAATAAGTGTGGTAGGAAAAGGTGAAAAGGAATGACCACAGGCTTAAGAAGATTGTCAGACAAAGCCGATTTAACTACTTAGGAGAGCTTCAAAAGGAGTGGACTGAAGCTGGAGTCAGTGCATCAAGAGCCACCGCACTCAGACGTCTTCAGGAAATGGGCTACAACTGTCACATTCCACGTACCAAGCCACTTCTGAACCAAAGACAACGTCAGAAGCGTCTTACCTGGGCTAAGGAGAAAAAGAACTGGACTGTTGCTCAGTGGTCCAAAGTCCTCTTTTCAGATGAAAGTAAATTATGCATTTCATTTGGAAATCAAGGTCCCAGAGTCTGGAGGAAGAGTGGAGAGGCACAGCAACCATGTTGCTTGAAGTCCAGTGTATAGTTTCCACTGTCGGTGATGATTTGGGCTGCCATGTCATCTGCTGGTGTTGGTCCACTGTGTTTTCTGAAGTCCACAGTCAACGCGGCCATCTACCAGGAAATTTTAGAGCACTTCATGCTTCCTTCTGCTGACAAGCTTTATGGAGATGCTGATTTCATTTTCCAGCAGGATTTGGCACCTGCCCACACTGCCAAAGGTACCAAAAGCTGGTTCAATGACCATGGTGTTACTGTGCTTGATTGGCCAGCAAACTCGCCTGACCTGAACCCCATAGAGAATCTATGGGGTATTGTCAAGAGGAAGATGAGAGACACCAGACCCAACAATGCAGATGACCTGAAGGTCGCTATCAAAGCAACCTGGGCTTCCATTACACCTGAGCAGTGCCACAGGCTGATCGCCTCCATGCCACGCCGCATTGATTCAGTAATACATGCAAAAGGAGGCCCAACCAAGTATTGAGTGCATAGAAATGAACATACTTTTCAGAAGCCTGACATTTCTGTTTAAAATATCCTTTTTTTATTGATCTTATGAAGTATTCTAATTTATTGAGATAGTGAATTGGTGGGTTTTTGTTAAATGTGAGCCAAAATCATCACAATTAAAAGAACCAAAGACCTAAAGCACTTTAGTCTGTGTGCACTGAATTTAATACACGAGTTCCACAATTTGAGTTGAATTACTGAAATAAATGAACTTTTCCACGACATTCTAATTTATTGAGATGCACCAGTATATTACAATTAGTCAAAATTAGTTTGGAGACATATTTAAAGGTCATAGAATCCAGAAGTCAGCAGTGGCCTGTTCCTAAATAAAACTACAGCTGGAACTGTCCTGAAGGTTTCATAATTCATAATGAAACCAAAAGCCTTTCACTGGAACACAGTTTATCCATTTACATTTATAAGTGAGGGGTTAGACTTGTCATCCCTCACATTAAGAATGGACCTGTGTTATATGAATTCTCAAAATCAGTGCTTTTCACTTTAAGGTTGGCTTTTCACAGTGGCTCCTCAATGATTAAACTGGGCGTCTTGTGGCTGCATGGGATGGTGAAGGGGAAGCCACTACTTATGAATTTAAAATCTTGATAAGTAATCTACTTCTATCCTACTTTCTTTGTGGGCGAACAAATAAATGAAATTTAGGAACTGGATAGATAAAATAAGGACAAGGGACATGGTGCATGGGAATGCAAACATGACTTATGCTGGACCTTGTGGGAACGAGATGTGTGAGACATCTCTCGAGGGATATTAGACAGTTCCACTTTGTTTTATAAAATCACAAAAACAAGACTGTGGCAAAATAGATTATGTTGCAGACTGTCCTGAAGTAATGAACCAGATACATTGTATATTAATTAGAAAAATTCTAACACTAAATACATCCGTATTAAAACTGTGCTTGGCATCACAACACTCGGTATGGTGGCATAATAAATACAAGTCCCACCTTAAACTTGAAAGAGCCAATTGTGTCTTTGTTTACTGTAGAATGTGCATGTGCATTTAGTTGTCAATGCTAGAAAAAATACAACTTCTTTGTGAGATTTGAGCTAATGGATCATAACTGATTTTACAATTGTATTCAGTTTTTTAACATAAACCCTGCCCCCGAGAAGCCAGTTAGCTAAATTCTATTTCATACTTCTCCAACAAATGCCTACAAACACCAACAAACTTCTATGTAATCACACCAGCGAACTTCTGTTGGTGTTTGTTGGTGTTGTTCATGCTATAAATTAAACAATACCTTTACAAAAATGCTACTACTCAGTCATGTATTCCGCTACAGTAAAGCTTTAATCGGGATAAAACCGTATATTGAAAGCTAACATAAATAGCAATAACATTTACAAGTGACAACATATCTAAAGACTTTGACACAAATACAAACAGAAATACTTACCATTCAGAAACGTCCTTTAAAAGCCGTGCTTGCAGAGGTTCTGCTTGACCCTCTTCATTACAGCTATCTGGGTCTGATTCGGGCTCAAATTTATACGGCAATATTGACGCCATTATTTACATTTCCACTAAAGCACATGCAACTATTGCCCCTAATGGTAAGGGGCGTGGCGTTTCCAGACAAAGTGCACTATGCGCTTCAGTGAATCACAATATACTGGACCATTGCATATTTCAGAGGGAGTGGTATCATAGTACCAGGAAGTCAACCAGCCGTTCAAATGACAACGTTCTTTATTCTACAGCAGTGTAGATTAAAGGTAAACTATATGAAAAATACGGCGTTTCAAGCCTAGAAAAAAAACTGTAAACCACCCCATTTAATCCTGATTTGAAATATGTGTTATTGGAACGTAATCTTGTCCAATTTTGAAAAATTACCCATTACATATGGTGACTGAGTGAACTGACTTGCCTTAAGGGACTCTAATGTTGGAAATACCTCTCTGCCTAATTCACAAACGTTGTTCTCTATAATCTTAAATGGTGAATTTAAAAGTTTTAAAAATGAAAACTTAACACTTAAATCGAACATCTGAAAAGACGCAATCTTAAAAGGCTTGAAGGTTACAGCGCTACAGCTATAAATGTATAAAGGAACCATCCCAGCAGGTACTGTAGGCCAGAAAGCATTGGATATGTCCTCAAGAATAATGAAATATGCATTAAAGAAAATCATTTTCAAAATCAAAGAGTAACAAAACAGGAGCTTGATAAGATATCAGCATGGGAAGAGGACACAAATGCCACTTTCACACAAAAGCCTGGCATGTGCCATCAGCACTAAAGTTCAACATGACTTCAACTGTACCAAAGACATGAAGGCTGCAACACAAGCAAGGGGTCCACAGCAAGGGGTTCGCAATTACTGCAACTGGCCTGTATGAAATAAGCAACAAACTTGAATGTACTTTAAGAGAGGACCATAAATGTTTTCTTCCTGCAGTTTTCCAATGCTTTGATTCCTGATATGAAAACATTCATCTAAACTCCTTGCACTGACCCATACATTATTAGTTTGTCTACCATCACTCTGAATTTAATCAGACATTCAACACAGATCTCACCTGAAGTTGCCACTTATTGAATGTGACAATAGAGGAACATTAGCGGGCCTGCATAACACAGTCAAGCCATTGAGGACTGCGGTGACCTGCTCACTGTAAAGGAAGCAGTGTGGATAATTTCCAAGGCAAACGCTCTTCGACCTGTTCAGTGTCCTCATAGGCTGGACTGTAATGACTACAACAGGGGCCTAATTTTGTTGTCATCCCCAGGAAGTCAGAAGCCAAAAAAAAGCCCCCCAAAAAAACAAAAAAAAAACAACTAAGACCCTTGTCAGTGGTGAGGACACTTGGACTGCTATTATTAATAGTAGCGTTGCCATGACAGTGAACAGACCAGGCCCTTGTATAGCCGCCTTTTATTCCACAGCCCCCTCCTAAGCTTATGAAATATGCAGAATCCAAACAGAGGTGGGGTTGATGTGCTTCCACCTCTACTAACCACTACATGTCCATGGCTATTATTTATTTATAAGATGTACAGAATAAGTGCCAAAATGGGCCTTCATCTTTTCCACTCCTCTTCACACGATATAAGGCACTTCTGTAGCCCAATGTTTACATAAAACCCCTCTGCAAAAGATATAACGCAGAGGAGAAAAGAGTTGAAATTAGTTAACAGAGTCCAGAGCGAGGGCACAATGTTTCTACAGTAATTTAGTCTAGCTATTGGGAGTAAAAGTGAATAATGATGATTTCCTTTCCCCACCTTAGCAACTCAAAATGAATCTAGGCTTCTGCATGTCTCACATTGGGTATGCACAAAGACAGGCTCTGTAGGAACTAATACTGAAGGTACTCTTACCCCCAGTTTTACAGAAAAGGCTTAAGCCTAGTGCAAGACTAAAATGCATGTTTGAGCAGTTTTAACTAAAAGCAACTTGCACTGGCATTTCTTAAAATATGTCAGTGCCATTGTTTTATCTCAAGATGTACACCAGTAATGTTTTTTTTTCCAAAGGCACGTTTATAAAAGCTGCTTAAATGTCCTAATTAAACTAAGGCCTAATCCTGGCTTAATCTAAGCCCTGTCTGTGAAACCAGGCCTTTAGAGTTAGTAGGTCTCATTGATTAATTGATTAACACATTTTCACAAACAAATCATGATTCACCAAAAACTTTTGAAGTAAAACTTATTCTAAATTTACAGAAAAATGTAGGAAACAACTGAAACTACACTTACACAAAAAGTACTTTAAAAGTTAGAAGTTATATGTCGTCTTAAGACGACAATATATTGTATTGCATTATATAATTTTATTTACAATTATATAATAAAATTAATAACAATACAATTTCATCTTAAATATATTTTATCATATACAGTGAGTAAGAAAAGCTGCATTATAGCTTCAGCTGCGAGGTTTCTCTGAATAACGCAGGTGCAGTATACGCGATTGTACAGCTGGCTAATGAAAAGTTGGTTGAACTGGTTTTGAGAATGGCACACTTGGCATTGCGCGAAGATCTGGCGAGAACCCTTATATGGGATGGTTTGGCATGTTTTATGCAAATGACTAACCTTGTGCACGTGGCCGCTATTTAGAATACTCCAAATTCACTAACATAAGAATGAGATTAATAACAAATTCATGTGTCTACGCACATGTTCTTTGATAGCAAGTCGGTAAAGATTTTTAGTACTATAAATAAAAATAAAAATTCTTAATATAACAAAACGTATGCCCTAGAATCAACCAACATAGGCCCTGTTTAAAATGGCAAACTTGATGCGAATTTGCGATCACATTCACAACATAACAGATTTAACAACTAATCTATTCTTCCGCATTGTGACGTACATTCAAATGAAATGGATAATTGAAAAAGAAAAAAGCAGGGTGGGAAGCTGGTTCTATGCATCAAATGGATACAGATCTGAATGCAAGATTCAGGTCGAATTCAAGAAAAGAGGTGGGGTTTAAGTGAACAAATTGTTTGGAGAAGTCTGGCATATATAACCAGAAAGAAGTCTGTCATTTCACAGGAAGATCTTATGCCTTTTTGATTAAAAATTATGAGTTAAAATAAATAAATAAAATAAAATAAATAAATAAATAAATAAATAAATAAATAAGTGATATGCATGGATGAATTGTTAGCAATAAGATCAATACGATGCATTTAGAAAAGTGGTTTGCAACCAGGGGGCCGGGGCCCACTAGAGGGCCTTAACAAATTTGCAAGAGGGGCACAAGTTGATTTAAAGGTGCAGTAAGCAATTTTTGAAAAGTGTTTAAAAAAAAATTTGCTTACTGTTAAAAAGTGGATCGGACTGAACACCAAAACACACTTGTAGCCAATCAGCAGTGAGGGGCATGTCCACTCATGATGGGTAAGTTCTCAGTGCACAAACTGCTCAAGACAGACATTAGCAGAACGTCTATAGAAAGAGAGAGATGGCAGAGAAAATACAAAAGAGGAAAAGGCCAAGGCAATATAACTAAAAAAAAAAAAAAAAGAAGGGTTACGATCAGGCAAGAGGTAAGATATGCTGTCTTTTGCTTGAATATACTTGTGTGTCATCTTCGGTTGTTTGTTCATTTGCATTATTATTATAAGCCTGGAACGTCTAAACTTCCTCCACCGGCTCCCAAAGTGTGTCCGAAAAGTGAGATAACATACTCCTAATCCATGCATAGCATGTAAATGAATGTGGGAGCGGAGGCGTCAAGATAGGGGTGTGATCCTTTTGGGTAGGGGCATGTTTGTTTTGTTGATTTCAAATATTAACAGCATTTACCAGAAATCGCTTACTGCATCTTTAAAATAATTTAAAATAAGACAAAACAAGCACTGAAATGAGCCAAAACAACTAAAATGCAAGATATTTCTTAGTATTAGATTATTTTTTATAATGAATATACATCTTTCTAGTTATGCAAAGAAAAAAATCACTTCAAGTTCAAATATTGTTCAGAAATTCAGAAAATATTGTTCAGAAATTCAGAAAATTCAGAAAGAAACCTGAAAAGAAAGGCTGTGCATTACAGTGATTTTATCTTGGATGTTAAGCACATGAAGTAGCAACAGCAATAAGCAAAATTATAAAAGTCAGCAAACAATAAACACTAACATTTACTGTTAATAATTATTGAAATAATTCTTCCAGCAATTAATAAAATTTGCAGTTGCCAAGCAATTCAGGAACATATTAACTTGTTTGCTTGTCATTTTACAATGGCTTTGAACAGCTCATACAATCCAAATACTGAATGCTGTTCCAGGATCAGCAAAGATGATGATCCAAGAACATGTTGCACTTGGTGAAATCAGGTTCTGCCATCCAATCAGAATTTAATGTTCATTTTAGGTTTCAGTATAGGTGTTCAAGTGCACCCCCTTTACAGCCACTTTGTGCCATTCTTCAGAGCCATATTCAGGCTTTACAGTGGTTCACCACCTGATAGTCAATATAGCATTATGTCACCAACTCTTGAGAAGGACTGCAAGCTTTTAGTGTAGCATTTAGGACCAGGCAAAAAACTACTAAACCCATTGGTGGTTCACAATATTATCAGACAATATAAAAACTCTCACATTCCAAAAAGTCTGGGGTGTTGATGGCACCTTGAAAAAATAAATGATCAAATACTCATACCTAAACTCATCTAAGCTAAATTAAGAGTCAGACCCAAATACACCAAACAGGTTGGTGTTCACAAAACAAAATGTTATCTGTCTATAAAAAGAGTACATGGCAGCAAAATATCTGACTACTGTCTCCAAAGAGATGAAACTTTAACATAAGCTTTAAGAGCCATTCACACAAAGAATAATTAATATAACGATATATATGTGGTCCACACCAACAGAGGATAACATTCTGTTTATTAACTGTGCACTTCTGTTGTCTACAGTTTGAAATGCTCTCGCTCTTTAAAGTCAGGTGGATTCTGGTTAGTTGTCAATGTTTTTTTTATTGTTTATCAGCTTAAAAAAAAATATCATTCAGAAAGTGATTCCAAAGTTATTGCTCCCAAGAGTCATTATGATATTTGTTGTGTTGAATTCCTTATTCTCATAGAATTGGAAAGATTATTAAAACTTTATAAGTCTAGTCTAGTATCATTATAGTTATTGTATTTGTGTTACTTTGACTGTGCCCTGCAATGGCATTAAAAGCTGTATACACAACTGTACACTGAAATTGTTAACATTAAATTATGAAATCTAAAATTCAGGACAAAAGCTTAGCTACAGTAAACACAAAATCTCCCCACTATACATGTTATGTTGTGGTTTATTTTCTCTTCGTGTAAATGCACGACCCTCTGAGACTGAATAATGAGAGTGAACTTCCACAGCTCTGCCTTGAAACTTGAAACATGGCCCAGTGCACTGAGCAGACACAGAAACGAAACAATCAATATAGGTCTTGTAGCCCGTTAGATAAAACATTGCAACCTGTGTGTGCCAAAGTCTCCGGGGTACTGCCCTTATTCTATTTCCAAGCAATGTGGGAGCTTGTTGTGGCCCATGTGGTACATGGTAATCACATTCCATTAATCAACATATTTGTGGTAAACAAATTGAACAATGTTTTCCCGGTGATGGAATCAACTAGAAAGGTTTCTGATTGACAATAGGTCACCACATAAAATCAGGGGCATAACCACTACTGAGTTTACAGCAATTTCCACATTTGATTTCCCCACTTTCTGGAAAATTGTATTTTAAGGTGTACATTAGGGTGTCACAATATACTGGTATTGACAATAATAGCTATATTTTAAATATATATATACACAAATATTGATATGTTAATACTACACATTATAATATTGTAAATAATCCAGTGGCAGTAATCTGGTTGACACTCCAACGGGGGTGGTGGTATTGCATCTCAACACAATGAGATATTGATTTTTCGATACGTAACAATATTGAAAATATCTGAAAAGCTTCCAATGCTCATTTTCCGCAGAATAGATAGATGCTTTCTTGCTCTTTCATCTCTCCAACAGCGAGTTGACACACAAACCCGCCTCCCCTCACTCACTAGTTACATTTGCTCCGGATTAATATTGTTGGTGTTACAGGGCTTGAATTTCGGTTTAGGATTGCGCGTATTGCACATAATTTTACTCATTCCCGCAAATGTTGTGCTCTATTTAGTTCTTTTTTGTTGCTTATTGCACATAAACAACCAAATACACACAAAATAATGTCAAAATGCCAGTCTTGGCAAGTATTCACGTAAACAGTTGAGAAAGAAAACAGCATAATGGGTCCGTGCTTCATGTCTTAAAGTGACAGCAGGTATATTAGCATATAATATACCTGCTGCCAAATTATGAGATAATATTAAAAACCAGTTTTTCCCCATGGTATCGGTCAAAAATTGTGGCCAGTGAAAATTCTGAGTGGCTAGTAACTTTGGAAAAGTCAAGTCCTGGTGGGAGTTACTTGAATTCCGTAAAAAAAAAAAAGTAAGTTCTTTCGAAAATAAATTCAACAGCAAGTTCTTTTTGTGTGCTTATGTACCAATTATGGTTACAGACTCTGGTTACACTTTATTTTAAGGTGTCAGTATTACAGTGTAATTATACATTTAAGAACTGAGCAATAATAATTAACTGCATGTACTTACTATAGGTTTAGGGTTAGGATGAGGGTTTGGTTTAGGGTTAATTGCATGTAATTATGCATAATTTCTAGTTATTACTACAGTAACTACACGTAACATGTGTAACAATGACACTGTAAAATAAAGTGTTACCCAAACTCTCTCTCTGCCTCACTACACTCATATTTTGAGTGTGATTCATTGGTCAAACAACTGTTAAAAGCTGCATAACTAGTTTGTTTAATTTATGTAGTAGAAGCAGCATTTTGAAACAAATCATCTTGCCTCTGTTGCTGTTGCTTTGACATCGCGTCCTATTATCTTAAAGTTAGAATGAAATGGAAGTTGTGATTCTTACTTCCCTATTGTGATGGATATCCTTGTTAAATGGCTTCTCGAACAAGAAAAAAAAATGTAGGAATGGACTTGACTTTGTCCATTGGGAATTGATTGGATCATTGTGGTTTGCTATTGCTGTGATCTCATGTGGAGACAGGTTGTCCCGCCCTTGTGCTGGTAAACACGTCATCACAGAAAAGAAGAGATGTCGTTATTAGAATGAAGGGATTCCCTCTGACATTTAAGTTATCTGTGATGTTATTTGTATTAAAATTTGTAACATCTCTGTACAATAATTACAATTAACTGAGATTCAAGATGGCGGTAGTTGCATTTGCATGAAACAATAGAGTGTGAGTCCACAGTGTGATACTGTTGGTTTTACTTACCCAGATGGGAGGGTTGATATATGGCATTGTCATGGATGATGGTGAATATTAGAAAATATCCTACTGTTAAATGCTGTGACTGACCAATCAGATTCAAGTATTCCAGTGAGTCGTGTAATAAAAAATGGTTAAGCAATGATATTTGTATCAAAGACCCTTTAATCGGCTCAGAGATTCTGACAACTCCAAGTTAAATATTTTACTGCAATGTAGGTCAGCGCTTCCCTGCCACTCTCGTCGTATCTGTTTCAACATCAATCGAGTCTCTCCAACAGCCACTGATGAGTTCCAGCATTACGAGTGAGACACGCTGACAGAAGCCTTGCCAGGAAGACCTCAAACGGATAACCACTAGGCCGCGGTCCATGAGCCCCGCCACCGTCTCAATGCCAGGCCTCCCTTCCATGCCATACACAGAGCAGCTGCCCTCAAGACTGAAAGACAGGGAGGGGGCAACTCTCGTCCTCTTATCCACCATCTGTCTGCAGGAGAGCTTGGGTGGCGTCTGCCAGAGGAAGCACAGGCCACCTCGACATTTGAAAGAGCCAAGGAGCGGGCCCTTAAATCACTGTCGCAGCTTCTACCTCTGTGATTGATCAGCTTCATTTAGCAGGAGCAGCCAACACACAGGGAGGGCTTGTCCCAACGTACTTCTACCCGAATCTGGAACTCAGTACAAGGCAAACACAGAGACACTAACAGCTGCAGCAGCAATGGGGTTTCCCCCTCAAACACTCATTATCACTCACTTAGATGACTTCTGGCTAAAGCAGACACAGCAACGGTTAGGATTATTGTCAAGTTTGGGCTTTTTAACATCAGTTATGTAGGTTATTTATTTATTTTAATAAAAGGGGAGAGTTGTGGCTAGAGTCAAACTTATAACCTGAAAGTCATGGGTTCGAGTCTCAGTATCAGCAGGAAATGTAGGTGGGAGGAGTGAATGAACAGCACCCTCTTCCACTCTCATTACCCACAATTGAGGTTCCCTCGAGCATGGCATCTAACCCCCAATCACTCCCAGGGTGCCGCAGCAAAACCGGGTGTGTGTGTTCAATACTCACTGCTGTCTGTGCACTTGGATAGGTGAAATGCAGAGTACAAATTCTGAGTATGGGACACCACACTTGGATTCATGTCACGTCACTTTCACTTAATATACTTCATGTATTACATGGCTCTCTGGAAAAGTTGAGTCAAACTGATCAATTGCAACATTCTGTTTCTTAATTTTTGCTGTCCTCATCCATGGTAACATTGTATATCAATGCCCTCATTTGGGCAACTGAAACGTGATACTTTGATGACTCATGTCACCCCACGGACATGCTCTCTTGTTTCATAAAACCACAACTGGCGCCATCTTGTTTCTCAGATATCCATTGTAATGAAAATGACGACAGAGGATTAATATTGCTGTAATGCTGCAGTGTTAGGCTCAGCCCAGGCTCATTAGAAAAAAGTACCTTTGGGAACATTTTTGCAAAATGAAAACACGTAGTGCTATGTACGTTTCGTGACAGTTTCAATGCGAAATGTCCACTGAGTGGCGCTAAAAGTTTTTTTTTTTTTTTTTTTTTCGAAACAGATGAACGTAAATATGGTACGTTTTATATTACGTTGGTTTTGTACGTATCACCGCAGTTCTGATTTGAAATGTCCGGTGAGTGGCACTAAAAGTGTAATGCTCGATTACATTTTAAAATAAAATACCATCTACACTACACAAGGAGATGTGAAAACAAGTCTTTATTAATTCATAATCTGACCCTGTAATCATAACTGTGTATGAAAACGATTAAAAGTGCTTGCTGTTTTACTGCCTCTAGTGTTCATTTCTGTTGGAAACTGCAGTGATATGCACATATTGTTTCGTATTTTGCGTTTTGCAAAAATGTTTCCACTGGTACGTTTTTCCATGAGATCAGCTCAGAGATCAGAAAACTGTGGGTTTCAAAGTGAAGCGTGGCCCTATGTTCATGATAGTGCTTCAGCGCCTCGGTTCACAATAAATAAACAAAGTCACTCTGGGACACTGAAACACTGTATCATGAGCTGCATGAAGGCAAATGAACAGTGTTGTGTCTCACTTTAAAACCTGCAGCACTTTAATGTTTCACACATACACATTTATTTCTCGCCACAAGTGAGATCATGTGGCCATACTTTATGGCAAAATAAACCCTTACAGGATGATATAAGACTCTTAATTAAAGGTTAAGTTTAAATACTTTTACCCCAGCATAATATCTTGACAATACAGACAATAAGTCAGTAATTTACATATTAGCACACACACACAAAAAAATCTGTAACACTTTACAATAAGGTCCTATTTTTTAACATTAGTTAATGCATTAAATTAATTCACTAATTCACAAAATTAAAACTACCCCAAGCTTTACTCACTCTCAAGCCATCCTTGGTGTGTATGACTTTCTTCTGTCTGATGAACACATTCAGAGTTATATTAATAAATATTCAGACGCATCCGTGATTTATAATGGCAGTGAACGGGAACCAACAAGTATGAAGCTCAAGAAAGTGCATCCAACCATCATAAACGTACTCCACACGGCTCTTGGGTGTTTTGAACTGCGAGAGGCGTTACACTTGCTTCGTAAGTTAAATACGGAAGGCGGTCTGGTGGTAGCTAGATATTTTACTTGGCTCATATTCGCAATCTCAAACATATTCTCAAAACTATCAATTTCAAATTCTTCAAAATCAATATTTTGATCAATGACTGCTTCTTCACCAGATCCACCATCAAGTGACAGTAACATATTGCGTATCTGATTGCGTTCAGTACTTGCTCTGCAGTATATCGCTGAGCCATTTCGTGTTTTGCTAATGATACTTTCGTCTTTTGTTTTCAGCCTGCGTTATCTATGAGTGAAACGTCACTTCATCATTGCGTATCAGACATTGCCACCTTGCAGAATAAAGGTGAATTGCTCTTATTTAGTCATCAAAGATTCAATTATTGTTGTGCAGAAAAAATATACCAACACTGTTACACACCTCGGGTCGTTAGCGCCCTATACAATTTTTATTAAAAAAATGAATGGGAAAATTCTGGGCATTCTTTTATAATTGTATTTTTTCTTGCTATATTGTTTATAATGAATTGATTGAGGAATACTAAGAATGTTGATGTCTAACTTTAAAAAAAAATAATAAGGAGGAGGGAAGTGAATGATATCCCAGGTCACTAAAGACCCGAGGTATGCATTTAAGGGTTAACATCTTTTTTCTTTCTTTTATTCTTTTTTTTTTGCTATTTCAATCTAGCTTAAAGTTTAATATTCTTCTTTAACCACTAAGAACAATGAATTTGTGCTAAATTCATAAAACAGAACTCTCTTCAAATTCCTTTTGCTTTTTTGAACATCCCAGTCCTATTTCAACTTTCCTTACACTGGAAGAACAGACATAATGCAGCATTAAAACACATACAGTATATCACTTATTTCAACATTTATGACTGGCTTTTGGTCTCGTTGAGTCATCGATGTGTAGAGATCACATTGGCGCGCCCGACCAAGCAGGAATGAGCTCCCTAAAGAAAGTTCACGGCCACGGGCCTCCATCCGCAATTTTTTTTTTTAGTTCTGTGTGTACAGGGAAAACGTTTTGACTTCTATGTCCCTTTTTTTAACAAGCTCACGGTTATTCTTTGGGATTTACCCACAGCCATGCCTTCAGGTTTTCCATTACCAAAAGGGGACACTAACCACATCCATAGTTTCTCATTGTAAGGCTGCTAAATAGAAATCAGCTCTCAGGCTGCTCAGTTTCAACATGCCAAATACATATCATTTGTGGCAATTCATCTCGTGATTTACGGTAATGTGAACAGGGTTCAATTCTGGTATAGAGGAAAACTGGGATGAGTTCATTTCTAACAGATGAGTATAATCACAGCAAGTGAAACAAAATAAAAAAAGTTATTAACATAGAAATGGCCACTGACATCAAGACTAGCATCAATATAATTGTCATTAAAATAGGGCAAGAGGGTGACTACTTATCAGCAGAGTCTTGTTCTGTCAAAAACAAAGCAGAAAATATGTAACGCAATAAATTTTACAAGAATAACTCATAAGCCTGTTTGTGCAAGTGCCTGATTAAACAGGTGGCCCAAAACTTTTAATGTATCACAGCAGCATTGCTAATTATGACTGGCTTAAGTTGACAGTTCTTTTTCTAGCTGTCAGTGAAAAGTGTGTCAGTGCTTTTGAAATAGTTTTAGTCATCTCTCAGTATGTGACATGCCCATCAGGATTTGAGTTTTAGATGGTCTTCAAGTTGAATGAACGCAAACAAAGCGATGAGGAATTAGTTGATGCTAGGCAGCTCTCCAGCTAAGGTTTACGTTCTCCTTAATGCTGTCTTTAACAGATACGATTACACGAGTATGTCTCACGTGTTTGTCTAACTCCACATTTGGCTGAATGCATTTATCCATCTTGACAAGCACATAATGTGGGCACGGCTCGTTCATATGACGAATAAGCGAAAAGACAGAGAAAACCAGAACTTCTGGAAGTTAAGACAACACTTTCAGCTGTTTTTCTTCTCTCTCTCTTACTGACAATGTACCCACCCCCCAAAGACACTGAAAGATTGTGGTAATCCTTTCAAAATTACATTAGCAACAGCCTTCATCTCTCCCCCTCTCTTTGAGTAGGTGGCATGAATATGAGCCAAATAACTGAAGACAGTGCGGTGCTGAGAACACATTGATGAAGACACAGCATTCTGAATGTAATTTAAATACGGTTCTACAAGAAATATACAGATACGGGATGCCCCTCAAGGGCTTGTAGAGAATGAGGTCCAGCTGTGGTCTCAGTACATTTCAATATTTCCAATAAAAAATGTGGTCCCACTTTATATTAGGTGTCTTTAACTACTATGCAATAACATTTAAATTAATCAATTGATACAATGAATGGGTAACACTTTATTTTACAGTGACGTAGTTACACGTTACTACATGTACTTACTATAGTAATACAGTAAATTATGCATAATTACAAGTAACTAACCCTAAACCTAAACCAAACCCTAACTGTAACTCTATAGTAAGTACATGTAGTTAATTAACAGCACTCAGTACTTATTTGAGTAATTACAATGTAACTACGGGATTGTAAACTAAAGTATAACCGAATGAATGAACTGTGCATACAGTATATGTTTTTACATTGTACTTATATTTAAAAAAAATGCCAGCATGAAATTACAGCTGTAACTAATTTCTGTAATTACATCTACAGGAGCTGGTCATATAATTAGAATATCATCAAAAAGTTTATTTCTTTCACTAATTCCATTCAAAAAGTGAAACTTGTATATTATATTCATTCATTACACACAGACTGATATATTTCAAATGTTTATTTCTTTTAATTTTGATGATTATAACTGACAACTAAGGAAAATCCCAAATTCAGTATCTCAGAAAATTAGAATATTACTTAAGACCAATACAAAGAAAGGATTTTTAGAAATCTTGGCCAACTGAAAATTTGAACATGAAAAGTATGAGCATGTACAACACTCAATACTTAGTTGGGGCTCCTTTTGCCTGAATTACTGCAGCAATGCGGCGTGGCATGGAGTCGATCAGTCTGTGGCACTGCTCAGGTGTTATGAGAGCCCAGGTTGCTCTGATAGTGGCCTTCAGCTCTTCTGCATTGTTGGGTCTGGCATATCGCATCTTCCTCTTCACAATACCCCATAGATTTTCTATGGGGTAAAGGTCAGGTGAGTTTGCTGGCCAATTAAGAACAGGGATACCATGGTCCTTAAACCAGGTACTGGTAGCTTTGGCACTGTGTGTGTGCAGGTGCCAAGTCCTGTTGGAAAATAAAATCTGCATCTCCATAAAGTTGGTCAGCAGCAGGAAACATGAAGTGCCCTAAAACTTCCTGGTATATGGCTGCGTTGATCTTGGACCTCAGAAAACACAGTGGACCAACACCAGCAGATGACATGGCACCCCAAACCATCACTGACTGTGGAAACTTTACACTGGACCTCAAGCAACGTGGATTGTGTGCCTCTCCTCTCTTCCTCCAGACTCTGGGACCCTGATTTTCAAAGGAAATGCAAAATTTACTTTCATCAGAGAACATAACTTTGGACCACTCAGCAGCAGTCCAGTCCTTTTTGTCTTTAGCCCAGGTGAGACGCTTCTGACGCTGTCTGTTGTTCAAGAGTGGCTTGACACAAGGAATGCGACAGCTGAAACCCATGTCTTGCATACGTCTGTGCGTAGTGGTTCTTGAAGCACTGACTCCAGCTGCAGTCCACTCTTTGTGAATCTCCCCCACATTTTTGAATGAGTTTTGTTTCACAATCCTCTCCAGGGTGTGGTTATCCCTTTTGCTTGTACACTTTTTTCTACCACATCTTTTCCTTCCCTTCGCCTCTCTATTAATGTGCTTGGACACAGAGCTCTGAACAGCCAGCCTATTTTGCAATGACCTTTTGTGTCTTGCCCTCCTTGTGCAAGGTGTCAATGGTCGTCTTTTGGACAACTGTCAAGTCAGCAGTCTTCCCCATGATTGTGTAGCCTACTGAAATAGATTGAGAGACCATTTAAAGGCCTTTGCAGGTGTTTTGAGTTAATTAGCTGATTAGAGTGTGGCACCAGGTGTCTTCAATATTGAACCTTTTCACAATATTCAAATTTTCTGAGATACTGAATTTGGGATGTTCCTTAGTTGTCAGTTATAATCATCAAAATTAAAAGAAATAAACATTTGAAATATATCAGTCTGTGTGTAATGAATGAATATAATATTCAAGTTTCACTTTTTGAATGGAATTAGTGAAATAAATCAACTTTTTGATGATATTCTAATTATATTACCAGCACCTGTATAATTACATTGTTGACCCTTCTCTTACACATTAAACTTAAACCTACACATACCCATACAACCAAACCTGTCCTTAACCTTATCTCAATAGCAGCAAAAGTGTTTTGCAACAACATGAACACAATCAGTACATTGCACTAATATATTTATTTATTCATTTACATAGTTTTATAAAACATATTTAAAGACACCTAATATAAAGTGTGACCAAAAATTTAAATGGACCAGTCTCTGTTTTGTTCATATTAATGCGCTATGCTATACAGATCTTTAAAACATAACACAAAAAGAAAAGTATAACAATATTGCATCTTAAAAGCCCGCTGAAGTGTCTTGGAATGCGCAGCATTATTCAATGTGTTGACGTTATTTCAACTGAAACAGGGAGACAAGGTGGGACATATCGAAAATCCCCATCCCCTTTTTAAAAGCTTTTTAATAGCGTTTTGTTTATACCACAGCTCGGCCAGGGCTGTTAAACTCGGTAAAACTTCTAATCTCTAACTGTTTCTCCTCCTAATGCCCTCTATATCGCTTTAAAATACAGCATTCTGTGCAGAATTCAAATGGGTCCGATACCTTTTGTGGTCTAAGCCGACTCGCGATCCACGGATATGATCCACTCTGTGCTCTCGTGTCTCTGGACCAGAGCAGACTGTGCTCGCACTTTGGCAGTTCACGTGACACTAAAGTGAAGACGGACTTCACGTCAATGCAAAGCATATTTACGCTGTCTGAATCGTTCCCTATTTTCTATATAGTGCACTATTTGCAATTCACCATGTAGAAAATAGTAAATGTGTGAAAAAATTACCGATTTCAGCCGCAGCTTCAGCGTCTGTTTATAGTGTGGGGGGGGACTTCAGATTCTAGAGAGCATTTGACTGGACAGAAGATCTGATGAGAAGCTGAAGTGCGATGTAATGTCATGAAAATCCGTGATCAATTTTAGTGGAAGTGAGAGACTGTAAGTTTTGAATGCTTATATCTCCAAAATGCGAATTTTGTCATTGTTTTGGACACCAGCCTATTCATAACTTTAAGGCCAACATATTCATACTAAAAGCTAAAAAACTTAAATTTTGATTTCAGGGGGACTTCAAAAAATAACAATTCAACAGACAAACAGTACTTATGAGTCAAGGTGAAAACTAATCTAAACTAAAATAGTGCATACACATCATTTCAGTATAGTTAAAAGTGTGACAATATTTTAATATTATATAAAGATGTATAAAGTTGAATAGAAATGTTCTTTTCAATGCAATTCAAAATGTATTAGTGTATAATTTTTTACAATAAATTTTATTCCAAAGCAGTTTAAGAATTTGCTTTGACAATCCCATTTTTTAAACTCAGTTTCCACAGACCCCCTTGAATCCTCTTGTGCCCCCCTGTAGGTCTCCAGATCTCATATATATATATGTTTAATTGTCATATTTAGTGTACTTATATAGGTTTGTATAGCATAAGCATATCATCCATCTCAAACCATTGTCTTATTTTCCATCAAAAAGGCTCAAGAAACGATACAAGCAGTTTCAGAGACTGCACAACAATCTGCTGATAGCACAATTATTCATCCATCTCTTTTCTCGGTTTTTACCAACAATTAAAAAGCTATGTGGAGCAAAGCGAAGGGCTCCCTGTGAGGCACAGTGGGAGGTGTGCTTAGTGCTGTGGCACGCGTGCATGGAAAGTTGGACACGGGTCTCAGCCGCCAACTGCGGCAGTTTGGGAGCGTTAACGAGATCTGACTGTCCTCTCAGTGGGCCTGCTCTAACAAAGCTTTACAATAAATATTTCTTATTATTATCAATGTGAAAAACAGTTGTGCTGCTTAATATTTTTGTGGAGACACTCAACCAGTGTCTTTAAGACAATACACTGTTGAAGTTACACAATTTAAAAACTATAGGTTGTGAGGTTTGTGAAACATTAACGTATGTAGAAAGGTTATGCAACATTTTTTGATTTTCGAAATCGTTCACAATTCTCAAAAGTATTTTGTGACCTCCGAGAACATCCTCTTGAATTTCAATCCTCAGCTCCTCTCAGAACTTGGAGATGTTGATGCTAGACATATATAACGCTTACCAGGGAAGACACTCACTGCAAAAAAGGGAAAATACAGTGAATCGCTGCTGTTGCCAATTGGACTGTCTAAAAATACTCATTCTAATCCATCTGACTCCCACTTGAAGCAAAAGTTCATGTCAAAATAAGCAACACACAAAGTATTACGTGGGATAGATAGCCTCTCCCCAGCAATGAGTCTGAAAATTACAGAGACAGAGAAGCAGCAAAGTGCTTATGTCTGGCCCTCTAAATGGAAGGACTGAGAGAGTGCACTGCTCAGCTGCGCAAAAAACGCTGCCAAGATGTACCGTGGACTTTTAGCAAGCCTTTTTACTTGCGCCGGAGAGAGAAAGAAAGAGAGAGAGTCAAAGAAAATGTGTGGCGCTGTAAGATGTAGCGACTTCATTTTCAAATGCTCTTTCCTCTCATCTCTATTTATAAACTGCCTGCTATAACATGCTGGACCGAAAACGATTTAAAAAAAAAAAAATAGTTCATTCATGTGTTCAAGAAAAGACATCTGTGGTATTGAATTCTGCAATTTCACGCCTTTTTGTCCATTGTTATCCAATCTGCTTTTCCAAGTGTCGACATTTACCATTTAAAGTAGTGGCCTACGTAAAATAAAATGACGGCAGTCAATCACTTTGTCTGCCAAGTGCTCTTTAAATCATTTTACAGAAACAGAAAATCTGTAAATCTATCACTTAGATGTTGAAATAATAACTTGTAGGATTTAGTTTAAACATATCACGAGCCAAGCCTAACAAAACATATTTTTCCTCCAAGTTGACAAAGATGATCTGTGCAGTGAGTTACATACAGACAAGAGAAGTTTTATCCTAAACAATAATTTAGCCTCAAGTTCGGTTGAGATTTACTTTACCCTGCAGTGACCCTAGTAATGAACATACCTGTGATGACAGCAGTTTTAAAATTAACCTTTTATTTTCATAAGTTTTCAATTCAAGAAGCAGATGTTACTGAAGCTTTATATGTGTTTCACCACAAAGTAGACATGCACTTTTCTGAAACTGATATCTATTTTAGTGAATTTGACCCCATCAATAATCTTTGGTTACAATGTGTTTGAGTTAGAAAATCATAGAATGTTCATAGACTATAAAATAACAACATATTACATATGCACTATCTTTAAAAAAAAAAATTAAGATTTTATTCAACAGTGATGAATTAAATTGATCAAAAGTGACAGTAAAAGACGTTTATGCTGCAAAAGATTTCTATTTCAAATAAATGCTGTTCTTGTGCTTTTTTTTTCATGAAATAATCCTGAAATAAAAATGTATCACACGCTCCACAAAAATATTAAGCAGTACAATTGTTTTCAACATTGCTAAGAAGAAGAAATTTTCTTGAGCTCCAAATCAGCATATTAGAATGATTCTGAAGGATCATATGACACTGAAGACTGGAGTAATGACGCTGAAAATTCAGCTTTGACATCACAGGGGTAAAACACAAACAGGAATTGAATTGTATTTTGAATTGTAATAATATTTCACAATATTACTGTTTTACTGTATTTTTGATCAAATAAAAGCAGCCTTGATGAGATTAAGAGACTGCTTACTTTTGTTTTTAACTGTACTGACTACAAATTTTAAAAAGGTAGTCTAATAAAATTTAAATTCATATTAATTATTAAGGGTTAGTTCACCCAAAAATGAAAATTCTGTCAAAAATTACTCACCCTCGTGTCATTCTACACCCATAAGACCTGCGTTCATCTTCAGAACACAAATTAAGATATTTTTGATAAAATCCGATGGCTCAATAAGGCCTGCATTGCCAGCAAGATAATTAACACTTTCAGATGCCCAGAAAGCTACCAAAGACATATTTAAAACAGTTCATGTGACTACAGTGGTTCAACCTTAATGTTATGAAGCGACGAGAATACTTTTTGTGCAGCCAAAAAACAAAATAACTTTATTCAACAATATCTAGTGATGGGCAATTTCAAAACACTGCTTCATGAAGCTTCGAAGCTTTACAAATCGTTTGTTTCGAATCAGTGGTTCGGAGCATGTACCAAACTGGCAAAATCACGCCCCCCAGTGGTAAACCATTGAAATTTCAAAAAACTTACTGAAACTTACTCACTGATACTGAAATCACGTGACTTTGGCAGTTTGATACGCGCTCCGAACCACTGATTAGAAACAAATGATTCGCAAATCTTCTAAACTTCATGAAGCAGTGTTTTTAAATTGCCCATAGATATTGTTGAATAAAGCCGTTATTTTCTTTTTTTTGTCGCACAAAAAGTATTCTCGTCGCTTCATAACATTAAAGTTGAACCACATGAACTGTTTTAAATATGTCTTTAGTAGCTTTCTGGGCCTTGAAAGTGTTAATTGTCTTGTTGGCAATGGAGGCCTCACTGAGCCAACAGATTTGTGTTCCGAAGATGAACGAAGGTCTTACTGGTGTGGAACGATATGAGGGTGAGTAATCGATGACAGAATTTTCATTTTTATGTGAACTAACCCTTTAATTCAATTGATTTAGCTAAAGTCAAGTAAATGTTATTACACCCACACAGGGGCAGTCGTGGCCTAATGGATAGAGAGTCGGACTTGTAACCCAAAGGTCATGGGTTCGAGTCTCAGGTCCGGCAGGGATTGTCGGTGAGGGGAGTGAATGTCCAGCGCTCTCCCCACCCTCAATACCACGACTGAGGTGAGACCCTTGAGCAAGGCACCGTACCCCCAACTGCTCCCCGGGCGCCGCAGCAATGGCTGCCCACTGCTCCGGGTGTGTGTGTTCACTGCTGTTTGTGTGCGCACTTGGATGGGTTAAATGCAGAGCACAAATTCCGAGTATGTGTTACCATACTTGGCCACATGTCACTTCACTTCACTTCACTTACATACAGTAAAATGTTACTTGGTCCTTAATGGACTTAAAATGAGTAATTAGATTGTATAAAAACATGCAATAAGCTTTTTGTGTTGTTAAATCTGCATATTGTTTTGTGGCATACAAAACTGTATCAGCGTTCAACTACTGTGCATCTAAGTGTTGTTGTATAAGATTTTATCAAGTTTAGACACAGATGGATAATCAGTCTGAATCGTCATGCCAGATGTAAGGTCTGTGTTAAGTGAGGTGATATACAGGATTTGCTTTCAGTGTGACCAGAAGACAGTGAGAGAGTGTGTGGCCTCTAAATCCACTTCCCCACACACAGATAATTAGCTACCTTATCAGCATAGGACACCAGAAGCCCCCCACTGGAGTGACAGGTCAGGGAGTCCAAGCAGCTGGGGATTGGGGGAAGATAAGATTAGAAAACGAGCGAGGGAGAGAGAGAGAGAGAGAGAGAGAGAGAAGGAGGGAAGAAGCCTTGTAAGCCCTGTAAGACTGAGGCAGCTTCTAGCCTATCAGGTCCACCAGGACCCCTCAACCCTTATTAGCATAAATTCAAATGACAAATGTGGCCGGCGCTGGCAGAGACTAATTAATTCACAAAGGGGGGAAATCGTTGGCATTAGACATCAAATCCTCCACTGCCAGAGGACTGAACAAGTGTTAAAGCACTAGAGCAAGACTTTGCTTCTCCTTTTTTTGTTCCGTTTTTTTTTTTTTTTTTCCCATAATACATTTCAGTGTGGTTTTCCGAGAAGGAGAGAGAGAGGGAAGAAAATGACAGAGAAAGAGAGACGGTTAAAGCCAAAGTCTATATATCCAGTTAGGGATCTCGAGAGTTGACATGGCTGTTGGTATGTACATTGTGTGCTGTCATATAGCTGATCAATGTAGTGTGATGACTGAACTGTGCTCAAAACGCACATGACATCTGTACACAATCCTCACTTTCTTACCCCATCCGTCTGTGCGTTTATCTACGCCATACACAAACCCCGCTGCCCTCAGTGAAAGGATAAGGGCACCCCCTTGTGTTTGTCATGCTGAGTACATACAGCTCAAAATGAGTACATTTGTGATATCTAGATATTTTCTGTTATAGTTAAAAGACAACAGTTCACAATATTTAAGTATTATGAAATGATGCCTGACATGCTTGGCAAGGTCAAATGTGTCAAAATGTTTACATAAAGTGATTTCTACCCTGGGGGCACTGGGAAAGATTTGGATTTTGTCTATTTTTTTGTAGTCTAAAATAAAATAAATAAATAAAGTAACTAAAAATAAATGTAGTCAGTTAGATTCCAAA
>RJVU01018862.1:1602585-1612736 GCA_003731715.1 Anabarilius grahami | reverse complement strand
ATCTGTTGCTACTTCTGTTTCATTAAAACATTAAACATTACTCTTATATTACATACACAACATATTACAGCTAAAATAATTTCAACCATGTACTGGAGAAAACTATAAGATTATTAAGTACTAAAACAATGATATATGGTGTTCCTATATTTGAGATGCACTGGGTTATGATTTGAGTATTATGGTCATGGCAGGTCAATTTGGAGTTGTTTATGAAAGAATATGTAAACATAGTTCCCGGTCTCCCCTTCCCTCCGCCTGAAACTCACTGGTTCCAGGCTTTACAAAATAAATACTGTGGAAACTCAAGGAAAATAAAATGCCAAATTGTTATTTAGACTCGACAGGGCATTGACCAGAGCCATTAAAAAAAAAAAAATGAGATGTCCCAATTTCAGAAAGACACATTTCCTCATCCTGAGGGGGGAAAAAAGAGCCATTTGGGTTGCTATGTAGCTAGACTGTACCAGACTCAAAGCAAATGTACCCTTCTTCTCTTTTTTTCCCTTTTCTTTTATAAAATCTTCTAAAGAGAAAAAGGCAAATACGTACTTAAATTAGCAACTTCTTACATTCCCCTGTGTTTTTCAAATGTGAAGATTCATCCACAATAAAGCAAAGATTTAATCAGACACCAAAAAGGAAGAAAAAAAATAAAAAAGGTTTTGTGCTTCAGAAACAAGATGACGTGATGTCTGATGGCGACAGTAGAAATGGTATCTTGAAAGAAAAATCCCCCCTTATGGAAATCATGTCAGAAAAATCCACAAAATGAAATTGTGGGCAGCTTAAACAAACCATATTTCCTTTTTTCCCTTTGTTCTTCACTCCAAGAGAGAATGACTGTTTAATCCTCAAGTCTCATTGTTCAGCTGTGTCTGGGTGGTTGAGGGAAATTACTTTTTCATGGTGATGGTATAGAGTGTGATTTGCCAGAGAATGTTTCAGAAATTATTGCCTTTTGAATTGTAGGTTCATAATTAGGCTTGTCTCTTTTGTCATGCCATTTCACCTTCAGTTAACATCGTCTCCATCAACAAATACACTATAAATTGTGAGACAATACTGAGCGGGATCAGTTTTATCCGTTAAGCTGCCAAAACTTGGAAGGGCCTTGAGTCTCAGTTCACTGGGTGGTCAAATGATATTAGTTTGGTTCAATGGCATTAATGCCCCTTGCCAGTATAAATCAGATCACTAATATATTAAATGTAGACAACAAAAGCATAGAGACTAAGCACATTAAGACGCAATTTCCTGTAAATCTGCTTAAATAGATATCTCAACTAAAATTCTATCATCATTTACTCACCTTCAATTCGATCTGATCCTGTATTACTATTTTTTTTCCATGGGACATAAAAGATATTTTGAAAAAATGTCTATTTTTTTGTCTATACAATGGAAGTCAATGGTCACTGGAGCTGCATGATTCTGGATAAATTGAGAGCCACATTTTTTTTCTTTTTTTTTTTCTTCCAAATGGAGATCACGATTCTTAGAGACACCTAAACAAAATAACATGTAATTTACTAGAGGTTCTGACAAAATGTTAATTGCTGCAGTCAATTTAATATGTTTAATTAATTTGAATGAATTATTATGAATGATTCAATGACTCACTCAAAAATACATCACTTGTTTCATTACTGAATGAATCAGCATTTTTGAAAGAATCTCGTGATTCAATGACCGATTACAAATACATTTTTAAAAAGTCACTTGTCGCCACCTACTGTTGTAACGATGTAATTGATACAATATTTATTTGAAGAGCTTCCGTAAACATCACTGTTTATATCGAACTAGAAACTTTTATCCCAGTATCTGTAATAATTTGAATTATTGTAACACAGAAATAACAATACTGTATGATTGAAAAGAGTGTTTGTGAAGCAGTTTCAAATTTATGCATGATAACTAGTGCAAATGCAAATTTAAATGTTCCGGTGTGATTTTGTCAAAGGTTTAACAGACATAGGCGAATCATTGCCATTTAGGAATGAGATAACATTGGTGTTTGAATCGACGTTGCAATCTCTTAACGATTAGTCGTGCAGCTCTAATGGTCACCAAAACTGTGTGGCTACCAACATTTTTCAAAATATCTTCTTTTGTGTTCCGTGGAAGAAAGAAAATCATACAGGTTTGAAAAGACATAAGGGTAGGTAAATGGTGGCAGAATTTTAATTTTTATGTGAACTATCCCTTTAACAACAACACCATGAAGCAGGATCCCTCATACCCTTTTCATGACATGTTTACACTCCTAACTTCTGGAGCGAGGCTAAAGTGAATCCAGGCTAAAACCACTAGACTATGGAAGTTTCTTGTCACAAGCTGTCAGACTACTCAAATCTGCCTGACAGAAATCCTCCCATCACCCAATACCTAACTTTCCAAATCTGCTGCTTAAACCCAAAGCTCTGTTTTACCACATCAACAATCTCTGCTATGACTATTGCAGTTACCAGTGTGTATAGTGTTACTAGTGTCTGTCTACTGTCTAGCATGGTTTGCTCTATAGATTCTAGACTGGTTGCATCTTTTTTTTATTTTTTATTATTGTATATTGCCTGAGGTCTAAAAAATCTGCTGCTGGAAACTTTTCTCACATACCCATATGACATCTCAGTATCTCTAAATTAATGATGGGAACTGCAAGTTGGCCAGTTGAAAGTTTCCCATTTGACTGACCAAAAGCAACATTTCAAAGTCTTCACTGTCTCAGCTTTCATCTCGACTTTGGAAAGAGAAATGGCATTGAGTGGTCTGTTATTCTCAGTGCATTATTCTGGAAATCTCAGCAGACAGATTTGACATAATTAGTCAATCCAAATGCTGCCTTAAACCCCTTGCAGTTCTCCTTCGACATAGTGCCACATAGACTGTTGAGTAGCAGTCCAGTGCAAAATGCAATTTTTATATATTGACTGTTTTAAGGAAGTCCTTTATAATTAGGTTGGATAAAGTCCACATAACCCCCATTTGATGTGTTTCTTATATGGACGCAAAGTATGACCCTTCAATGGGGTACCTACTTAGCATACACATTATATAAACAAACAGTTCAGCACGCTTCAGTTTCTAGCTCCACATTCAAAAGTTTAGTGCTGTTAGATTAGAAATACTGTAGGTGTGCAACATCTAGTTCATGACATCCAACAACCGTTTTTTACTACTGTCACCATTTCAAAAGTCCTGAAAGACACCCGGAGCAAATACCACACCATAGAGCATTAAGTACAAAATCCAGAAAATCCAAGTCCTGGACTCTTTTAATCTCTCCACAACACCTAAAAAATACACCTGTGGTTTAAGCATAAAAAATGTGAATATTGTTCAAAGCAGATGATTTGTCTTGTGGTGTTTCAATAAATGAAGAGACAAAACTTCTCTGAGAAGCTTTTACCATGCTAACTGTTTGTAAGCCAAAGAATATCATGTAAAACGCTCTCAGAGAATTCACTTAATTGTCTCACCACCAATACTGTTAACCTAAATAGCATCAGATCATTTCTTCCTTATTGTGATACATCCAAGTGAAAAAGATTATTGAGATTGATTGGATGAAGGCAGATCTAAATGCAAACTTGAATGAAATTGTAAGAAAGGGGCAGGGTTTAAGCAGACTAAGGGTGCATCTCAATCAGCTCCCTAGTACAGTAGTCAGGGAATTTTAAAGGCTGTCTCAATCAGCCTTTAAAAATCCTACCAGTGAAATCCTACCAGTGAAAAGTTTGCTCCCTAAAAAGTCCCACAATGCACTGTGAAAACCAGGGCTCATCGGTGCTCACTATCGCTGCGTCCAAAATCGAATACTTCCCTACTATATAGTATGTGAAAAACAGTATGCCAAAAGATTAGTATGTCCGAATATGTAGTATTTGAAAAAACATGACCTAATACTTCCGGACAGATTCTGAAGTGTGCATTTGATGGACACATTACTATCCCATGAGGCCACAGTAGAGGATTTATGAATGAAGGTGAAGTGACGCAACTAACGCTGGTAGGTCACATGATAATGACAACATTGCATTCATACTACACACATTCTTACTATACAGACAGCAATATCGACACTTTCAAGGTCAGGAAAGGTACACCGTCGATGTGACTACAGGTTCAACTTTAATTTTATGAAGAGACGAGAATACTTTTTGAGAGCAAAAAACAAAACAAAAATAACTACTTTATTCAACAATATCTTTTCTGTGTCATTCTCATACGTTGTTTACGTCCAGCACTTCCAAGTTTTACGTCAGAACGCCGACTCGTTATTGGCCGGCTCCTGCGTCAGCATCATACGCATGCGTCATGCTGCTCACGTGATCAGCCTTGGCCAATACTGAGCCGGCATTCGGACATAAACACGGAAGCCTTCACTGTGCTTACAGCATCAACTGGGTAAGGATAATGACAGAGAAGAAGAGATTGTTGAATAAAGTCATTATTTAGGGCCCGAGCACCAGTGATGCGAGGTGCGAGGACCCTATTGTAATTGCTCAGTCAATTATTCACCGAAATGAATTGCATTTTTAAGGGGCTAAACATGCTCGAAAACTAATGAAACTTTGCACACGCGCCAGAAGTGGTAAAAATGTACATCTGATATGGGTTTCAGAATTATGTGTGGCAAAATGGCTCGAAAGCACCACCTACAAAATTTAAATTAAGCGCCCTTTGCGCTACGTTTCACGTACATGTATGAAATTCGGACAGCCAAATACCTACAAAAAAGTCCCTAGGTGCAAAATCTGAAAACCCAACAGGAAGTGAGATATTTTGAATTTTCTCTGCAAAATTTTTGCAGTTTTTGACATTTCTAGACACTGTATTTTAACGAACTTCTCCTACAGCTTTAATTAGATCAACATCATATTTGGTGAGTCTAATCTAAAGGCCTTTGTGACGTTAAACTGCGAAGATCTTGAGATTTCGCTTAAAGGGCGTGTCCATGGCTGCCTGACAAATTTCTATGTTTCGCCATGAAACAGAAAGTTGTTGTAACTCAGGCATACAATGTCAGATCTGCCCCAAACTTCACGTTTTATTTGAGTCCTGGCCTGAAGACATCCTCATGCCAATATTCAGTTACAGTCATAGCAAAAATTTCATGTTTTAGACTGCGATTAATTGTTTTGCACTGTGATTAACAAAGTCTGATGTTTCGCCATGAAAGAGGAAGCTGTTGTAACTCAGGCATACTTCACAAACTTCACATGAGTGATAAGAGTCCTGGCCTAAAGACATCTATATGCCAATATTAAGTAAGACATAGCGCCACCTGCTGGGAACAGGAAATGGCATGCTTTACACTGTAATTCACTCCCTGAAACACATTTCAATATGCCACGAAGTACCAAACATACTGGAAACATTAAATCATGCAACACATCACTAATGATTAACGCCACAAAACAGGAAGTTGTTGTAAATCAGGCATACAATGTCTGATCTGCCCCAAACTTCACATGTTTGATAATAGTCCTGGCCTGAAGACATCTACATGACAATATTCAGTTGCAGTCAAAGCGCCACCTGTTGGCAGCAGGAAGTGTGGCACTTTGAAATGACTTTGCCATAATTCTCCTATATTTACTCGCTTACATGCATGTCGCCCACTGTTCACTGTTTTCCTATAAGGCCAACAGGTGGCGGTGAGCCTGGGTGCGAGGGCCCTTTCATCGCTGCTTGTAGCTTTAATTTTGTTTTGTTTTTGCACACAAAAAGTATTCTCGTCGCATCATAAAATTAAGGGTGAAACACTGTAGTCACGTCGACTGTTTTAACGATGTCTTTAGTATGTTTCTGGACCTTGAAAATGTTGGTTATATTGCTCTCTATGGACGAGTCATATACCTCTCGGATTTCATCAAAAATATCTTAATTTGTGTTTCAAAGATGAACGAAGGTCTTACGGGTGTGGAACGACATGAGGGTGAGTAATTAATGACACAATTTTCATTTTTGGGTGAACTAACCCTTTAATACACAAAAGAAAAAAAAGTTTGCCATGGTAATCTTTAATCAAAATCTGAAAATTTGCTTCTGCTCTGGACATCAGTTTGACGGCTTGGTTTGAATATCCATAACCACTCCCCTCCAACCATCAGTCTGCTACGAGCAAGAGATGGAGAGGAGGTGTGCTAAAATAAAACCCTGCCCTCTATTGACAACACTGAATTAAAGTTGGTTGCAACTTCCAGTTCATGCAGACCTAAAATATAATTAAAAAATAATTTCAGAAAGATACTCAGTTCTGTTGTTGAACATAAATACCAGTAGTGATGTCGTACAATGAGGACGTTGTCATGTTGCTGGAAATAAAGTCATCAGTGTCCCAATGTGTAGTGAGCCAGTCCTTACTGTCCTTATCAGTGCTTGAATTTGTGTACAATATTGATTCACGAGCCAGGAAGTTAGGGAGCTGATTAAGACGCACCCTAAATAATTGGTAAAGTGAAGTCCAGGATAGGTCACCAGAGAGAAGTCTGTTGTTTCCCCGGATTAAAAAAAAAAAACAACAAAAAAAACAACAAAAAAACATTTGCATCGTTAACAGATCAACAGCATGCATTTAGAAAATAGATGAATTTTCATCAAATGACAAATAGGACAGCTCACGGTCTGTTAGACCTCAAGGACATGAGAAGGTCATGACAGATCTGAAAGACTAAAACACAAATGATTCAATAAATATATGTATTACTTGAAGGAAGAGGTCATCACGTTGGTGCTGTTGCACTACCAAACATTAACCCACAAAACCTGCAGCAGCCAGGTCATATTAAGGCTCCGTTACCACCCTTTCGCTCCGATAATCTGCTGGTGATTGGCACTTCCCTATTCTCCCCTCACCTCGGCCCTTCCCACACGTGTCATCTTGGCTCGCCGGAGGGCAGATAGGGGCTGTCAATTAGCAGATAATGTAGGGAGCAGCTGAATGTCAAACAACGCTTCCCCGGCGGCGACTACGCATCAAATGTCCGTCTGGCTGCCTGCGGGATACAATGTCTTGTTACTGAAGTGGGGTTAGAGGGAAAAACAGCCAGCGGGAGGAGAGAAAAGTTGACGAAATCTGGCACGTTAGTTACAGGCTCTCTATCACTTTCACTAATGCAAGACGACATTATAGTTCAATTGTAGGTCCACGAAGTGACGTCTAGAACCACTTTGACATTTGTTTGGGTTTTCCTTCCCATGTTTACAGTTTCGGTTTGGCTATTTCAACTGCAAACTTTCTGGTCAATACTTTTTTCATGAATTTCTACATACAGTATAAACCATTCAAGAAGCCTATTGTGCTTTTCAGTTCAAAATAACTACTGTAAACAAAAATACTGCAAATCTTGACTAACTTCAACACAAACCATGTCAAATATCCACAGTATGAGAGAGGACAAAAATCAAGCCAAAAGGACAAAATACTTGTAGGTCTATTTTTCTTCCTATGTCCACCATGTAGGCTGACCAAAATCTAATCAAGTTTGTTAGTGAATAGAGCCTTTTCCCTTTTTCTCCTGGAACCTCAATCATTTCATTTGAGCCCTATCACCTTTAAAAATAACAGTAACCACCTCTTGTAGGTCAAGTCAGACAAATAGTCCCCTGGATATAATTAGCCATCTGTCAACAACCATCAATTCACCCTGACTGAAAGCCGTGTCAAACAGTACTTTGGAATTTCAACCAGATCCATGACTGCCAAACGTATGCATTTCAAAAGACACACAGCCAGAACAAAACTTGGCCCAAAAAATATTTCAAGAGATTTGTAAGGAAATTAATGTCACATCCAATCCATCATTCCTAGCCTAAGGGGATAAGGCTTGCAGTTAGTGATATGTGAGAAAATGTCAAGTTTTTAAAAAGAAGGATGTGCCAACTTATAAATTTGGAGAATTTTAAAATGGAGGGTTTGCTGCCAAACCCTCTGACTTCAGTTTGATGCTCAACTACTTCAGCGCTCTATCTCCAAAGCGACTAGAAATATGCAAGCATAACAGGGTCAATGTCTCCATCTTGTGGTCATATTACTTTAGCTCAAAGGGGCAACATACTAATATTACAGTGAAATTCTCTCTTAAACACATTGCACAACTAAAAATGACTTGAAATAATTTCAACCAACGCAGAAAGAGAAGAAAAACACAGAGACCCAAACTATACAGAATTGAAAGTGAGTATATTGTTAAACAGGTGCCTGGGTATTACAACAGCGGTTGTCGTGGCATTGCGAGGTATTAGTTTGTTTAATCTCCAAGAGGCACTAAATATAGGGTTGCATGTATAGCTCTGCTCATTTTGCCTGGAGTCAAGGGATTCCTGAGCAGAAACATAGTGCACATAAACTGTACA
Source organism: Anabarilius grahami (assembly GCA_003731715.1). Taxonomy (NCBI): domain Eukaryota; kingdom Metazoa; phylum Chordata; class Actinopteri; order Cypriniformes; family Xenocyprididae; genus Anabarilius; species Anabarilius grahami. The sequence goes on along the minus strand of RJVU01018862.1, from coordinate 1,604,372 downwards.
AGCTCACTTCAACTGTAGATTCATAATACATATATCTATGTCCATAACATTCACACAAACACATTCTACTCTCCTTTTTATGATACTAATTAAGTGAAAATGACATTTCAGCATTATGAAAATTACATCAAAATAGTCAAGCAGCATATTTGTAGTTTGGCAACATAAATGAGTGACTTGATGTCAGTCAGTCATTCTTATAGCCTCCCCACCATCTCATTTCACACACTCACGGCATCACATTTAAATACTAAAGAGGAGGCCCTTACATTATGTCAGATTAAACTAAGGCAGTGACTTACTGAGAGGGAAAGAAGCCTTTGGCCTATACCACAAACTACCTACTGTCTGTCACCCACATTGACTTCTGCGCTTCAATATAAACATTACTAATACAAATAAATCAAAATTTTGCAGTTTGCAAATAAGCACACAGCAAAGAGAACTACTTATATGGAGGCAGTGTTATGGAACTAAACCAAACAAAAATCACAGTTCAGGCATCTTTCTGTCAAGGCTAGTCATTTTCCCTGACTAATATGCTGCTGAAAGATTATGATTTTGTTAAATTGCAAGTAATGCACTTCAATCAAATACACAACACAATCCACTCTGAGCCCATTGAATAATAGAACCATTGCTGTGTCCATGCAGTGCTACATCAATATCGCATGCAGAGACTTCCATAGAGAGTAAGTCAACAGTATGCTACTAATTCACATAAACTACCATTTTAGCTAACAAATCGCTGTCTCTTAAATGATGATTCACCTAAAACAGATCAGATTACCGGTGATTTAAAGTGTAATTATGTCAGCTACAATGTGTCTTATTGGGATTTTGATCTGTAGACACAATTTGTAGACAAGTCTCATGATTAAACTAAATGTTTATATAATGAAATGATTTATTAAAGGTGCAGTGTGTAATTTCTGAACCACTAGTGACCCAAATGGAATAGCAGAAATAATACAAATAAGTTTCCCCTAACATCCAATCCTTCAGGGTTCGGTCAAACATTGAGTACCATCCAGACTCAAGCCAGTTGACGTCACCATATCCGTGTGATCCCCCCCCCCAAAAAAAACAGTTAAGAGTTACCCAACACAGGAGGGTTAACTATTATTATAGATAACTAAAACCCATAAAAAAAGAAACATTTCCATTACTAGAAATACAATAAGCTTCAACTAAAGTCAAATATGAAAAAAATCTTTCATTTTCATTTAGTTTAACTTGATGTACTGAATAAAACAAAATCTGAAATAAAAATACAAACTATATAAAAATGTTAAAAACAGAAAAAAAAATAAAAATTAATAAAAACTATTATAGTATCTCATCCTCTATATAAAATAACATTGCCTCACAGCCGATTGTAAAGATTTCACTGGTCATGTCAGTTACAGTGCTGATTGATTACACAACGCTGAAACAAATACTAACCCTTAACTTAAACCTTGGTATGTTTTAACTCTGACTGGTATTAGTCATGATATTATCTGAACATAATCATAAATCATTGTGGCGCAAATAGTTTTACTGTTAGTGTTTACAGCATATTGTTATTCTTCTAATTATTTACTTATAGCGACTAATGAATCAGAAGTCTTGCACTTTTACAGGAAATAGCTTACTTTTGCATTGTAAAATAAGGTCAATAACATTGGTAGCACATCCTGATAGATAGCATTACTGTTTGTCGCAATTGGATCGATCTATAATTTTTCTGAACTGATTCCATGAAGTCTGACCTTTTCTTGGCACGTGAATGCGTAATTGAGTTG
>RJVU01018862.1:1588126-1602486 GCA_003731715.1 Anabarilius grahami | reverse complement strand
CTTATAGGAACGCACACCTGGAGGGCAAAGCATGGCCCTCCTCCATTGCCCACCAGCCATTTTTACCAGGTTTGTACTAATGTTTTCTACTAATGTCGTTAGATAGGGATATTAAACGACACAATTCAGTACACGCCTTACTGATGATGCATACTATGTACAGGCTAGCAGATGAACTCAGAATATAAACGCGTTTTCCCAGAGAAAAACATTATTAAAAAAAACACAGACCCATTTAGTGCTTTGCATTAATATACTGGGCTCATCTGCTCGCCTGTATATAGTATACATCATCAACAAGGTGAATACTGAATTTGATCTTTTAATATCACTCTTTTAGTACATTAAGTCACTTTACTGTATTTTTCACGTTAACTGTTTTAGAATGTCCTGCTGTTTTTAGTGATTGAAATTCTGCAGCAAGTGCTGTATATAGATCACAAGTTGCTAAAACTTGCATTTTGTTAACATATTTTTTTTTTTTCTTCAGACCTGTAATCTATGAATATTTTGCCCTCCAGGTCTCCACACCAGTGACATGACTGAAAACTATGAATTGGGCTGCTGAAAATGACACGTATCCACAGTGATTGCACTTTTTTTTTTTTTTTGTAGTCTTATAAGATGCCTTTACATATAAAGCTGGGATATAGGAAAAATACTTGAAATGTTGAAAATTACACACAGCACCTCTAAAATATGGCAATATCTACTACTCTTTTTGATGCTTTGATGGATATTATGCAGCATATTTTACTCATTATTTTGAAACATGATCAACACAAATACTATTATCAAACTGTGTATCATTAGCACACTGTATTGCTCAGTGTTTTCACTGTGCTCAATATTGAGGTCTGCAATGACATATGTTGTTGCATAGTAGTCTGTATCATAACTACTAGCAGGCACTTCTTGAGTTGGAGGCTCGAAGTGCCAGGCTGGCAATAGACTTCACCACGCAGGTGGAGGCTCGGTGGCAGGCGCCGGCACTAGCCATGTAGTTGGAGGCTAACCGGTGTAGCCGTTTGCTCCCAAAAGTGTTATAATGGCCAGGCATAACCAGGTCAATCTCCTCTTTATCGACCATCTCTACCAGCCTTTCGCAGCTACGGATGTAGTCGCTGATCCTGCTGTAGGGAAGCCAATCAATCATGGAACCATCATAGACCACGTCTCCACTGAACAGCATCTTGTTCTCCTTGTCATGGAGACAAATGCTGCCTCTGGAATGGCCCGGCATGTGGAGAACAGTAAGTTGCCGGTCCCCAAGGTTGATAACGTCGCCTGGGAACATAAGGAGGAGGAAGAAAGGAAATGTGGAATGCGGGAACTGGATATTGTCACTGCATTGCAGCACTGACACAGCAGAAGCTGTATCGACTTATGCACAAGTTATGAAACAGAGAGGGATTTGTGACATTTGTTGTGAACAGTTAATGATTAGGCCTAGTTTATTATTACTAAAGCTAAGATATCTTGGTCCAAGCACAAAAATGTTGAGTTACATTTAATAACACTCTTCCATAAGCGTTAGAGCAAATATGTGTGTGGATATGAGTGGATATAGTAACACACAGTGACATATATCTGCATAAAGTATGCTTCTAAACATCCTACAAAAAGGGTTAAAGGAACATGGTATGTTTATTATAAATAATTCAGGATTCACACAATTTTTTGTACTGAATTTTCATGACTTTTACAGTCAATTACTGGATATAAATTGTTATTTCGACTGCACTCACAAAGAGCAATTTCTTACTGATGAAATATTTTCAGCTGAGCATAACTATAAAAAAAGTCACTATTAAATAAATAAATGCATGCATATAATACAATGCAATACTGACTATAGACCTAAAAATCACACCTTTTAAAGGTTTTCCAGGACCATGGGAACCATGACTCTAGCTATACAGTCTATGGTTCACCTCAACATCTGAAGATTCACTGTGAGGTGAAAGAATAATTTGTTCACTGACAAACATCTATTCAACTGCAGTACAACTCACTGCATAGTAGTCCATTCACTGAGAATAATGGGGAGGAGGTCATGTGTGGTTTGCTCAGGGCTTTACTCTGATTCTGCTGGGTTTCCGCCAATGGTCCACTATAATGGTGTATCTCCACCATCAGGGAAATTATAAAGCCACATTAGACAGTGAGCTTGGTTTTCACTAACCACTGACACATCTCTGGTGAGTCTATCAAGATCTGATTTGTTTCGATCTTTCTCTAGCTCTTCAAAGATATTAAGCATGGTTGCCCAGAATGAAGTCATGCAATGCAGCACATTTTTTCTACAGTCTTTTTATGCGTGTGTGTGTATATATATATATGTGTATTATATATATTATATATATATATATATATATATATATATATATATATATATATAAAAAATACACAATCCAAAGTTTACTGTTAAACTGCTATATAGTGAAATGAAACAAAACAGACNAGATAGATAGATAGATAGATAGATAGATAGATAGATAGATAGATAGATAGATAGATAGATAGATAGATAGATAGATAGATAGATAGATAGATAGATAGATAGATAGATAACTATAATACATAGAAATACTATAATATCCCACCTTCTTGTAATATATGGGTTGGCGTAACCGCCTTCACTCTGTACTGTCTTGCTCGCCATCCAGGGGCTGGATCCTCCACGATCTCGCGGTCAGATAACCATGTCACGGTCTCAAAGTTGTCACCGTTAGCCAGAGCATCCACCTCCGCCTTGTGCACGCCCACCTGTTGAAACTGATGCAGCCCACCCGAATGGTCAAAATGCACATGCGTGCCGATGGCTAACAGCGGGTTCTTGCGTTTCGAATCGTCCCCTAGCAGCCCTTTGCTATAGATGTATTCAGGCAGACTCCGTAAACCCAGTCCGGTATCTATGACGACGTCCTGATGGGACCCGCGTATGAGCCAGATATTCGCCCTGTTCCCCGATTCATAAAAACGCTCCTGGATCCAAAACACCCCATTTTCCAGCGACTTATGCGCGTACCAGTCAGTCGCAGACATCCCCAATACATTCAAGAGGTTCTTATTGCATACAAGGACAAATGTATGGCTGTTAACCTATAATTTTGGTTTTAAATCTAGCTGCTTCAGCCGCAGAAAAGACGCTGACACCCTGTTCCGCAAGCGCAGCACGTCACCGAGCGTATTGATATGACGCGCTGGAGAGTCGGAATACCATTGGTCAAAGCGGAAATAGGCGCCACCCAAGTAATACATATTAATAATATAAAGCAAGTGCCTCATTTATGTTCGTCTAAATACTGAACAAGGTAAGCAGTTGCCCCTTAAATAATTGTTCCTGCAATGCGACCGCACGCTCAGTGGTGTAGTTTTAAAGAAATAGTGCATGTTGTCATCATTTACTCACCCACATGCTGTATTGCTGTTTCAACTCGTTTTCTTTCTTGCGCAAAGGGGAGCTCAACGAGCACCTCTCCAAACAATTAAAGTGGATCTTCATTTTAAACGCCATGCTCCAAAAACACACCCAGAAAATAATCCATACGATAAAATTCCATCTTCTTTGGAGTTATATTATAGCTTTGTGTAATAAACAGACTAATTGTCCAAAGATAATCTTCCCCTCATGCAGTTTACTATTAAAACAAGTACAAATGGCGTTCAATTAAAAATGGAGCGTTTTAGGCTTAACGTCATTGACGCCAAAAACCATTGGTTTTCGCGTCATGTGACTTATCGCGACGCAATTTTTTGTCTAAGAACGACGTCAAAATTATTATTTTTTGCCCAACTAATATTTTATCAGATCCTCATACACCCAAACAATTTTAGGAATATTTGACTGACCAAAATGGCAGGAAAGGGCAGAGGTATAGCAGCATTCACCTTTAACATTGAGGCCCTGGGCCTCACCAGAGGATCCATGCCTGAAACCCAGGGAGGGCCGACTCCACTCTTCCCAGTGAGTTATTCTGAACCTTCTTGTTTTCTTCTTAAATATATATTTTTTCCACTGACATTTAAAATGTGCTTCAGTAATATTAGATCATTTACCCAGAACATCCTGACTTTTTTTTTTCTTTTCAGTTTTAAAGACATGCATCACACCAACTATGACATAACTCTATCTTTTACAGAAAATTGAATATAAACCAGGGCCTTTGAAAGCTGGAGAAGATGAAGACTACATGAGAGCTTTGAAACAAGAGATGAGAGGACGAATGAAAGACCTCCCTTTTAACATAAAACCCCACACAAGAAAGGGAGGTGAGTGGTAGTTTATTTAATTTTAGTAACATATAATACCTAATGCTTCCTACTAGGTGTCTTATATGATTTACGAGATAATCATATTGTAAACGTAGATGAGCACTGGGGGGCAATATTGTGTTTTAACACTGACCAAGACATTAAATCTATTTAACCCTAAGTTTAAATGAAATACTATAACTGATTAGGGATATTTTAACCTTTAAAGTTATTATTGTATTTTAACCGTTTTGATTCAAGTAAGAAATGTCAGAAAATTTTAGAGGTTAAATAAATTTTATCTACTATTTTAAAGTGTTTGCCAGTGTGCTCACCAGTATAATTCACAGATGTGGAGAGGTACAAGGAAAAATACTCAAAGGAAATTAAAAAAATTGAAGATGAAGATTGGACACCAGGTATTACATTAATCACTTATGAGTACAATTTAAATTGGTTAATTTCAGATAAATTATAGACTTGATTTGTAGATTGGAACCGTCTTCCGAAGGAGCTGAAGCCACAGAAGAAGACAATTAAGAAGAAAAAAGGTAATTTCAAGAAATGCAGAATCCCTCTTTAAACAAACTGCAATTTGTGAATGACCTGTAGACAACTTGAATATGTACAGATTATAAGAAATTAACAAAGATCTCAAGTAAGGACAAGAAGGAAGTGCTGAGTAAACTGGATGTGAGTTCATGCTATATTCATTACATTAAACTGCTTCACTATTCTTATTTTTCATCTTGTTTCGTTGCAAACAGATATATTTGGATTGAGCTGTTGTTTCACTTGAGCTTGTTTCTCAGGAACTTGAGAAGAAGGGAGATGTAAAATCAGATGAGGATGAGGAGAAAGGAGAGAAGAAAGATGGAGAGAAGAAAGATGGCGAGGAAGGGGAGGAAGAAGAAATTGAAGGAGATTATGATGATGAAGAGCTTGAAGAGGTAAAAGATTTTACTAATAACAATATTCCAGGTTAAATAAATCTTCATCGACAGCATCTGTAGCATGTTGTACATCACCACAGAAATTAATTTAAACTTCAGTATAACTTTAACACTTAAATATTGCTTGCTTAAGAATGAGACTGGTGTGATATAATCACTATAGACATCGTCACAGTTATGTCACTTGCAGCTGCGTGCGCATGGTGGCAGAAAAGTAGCAGTAACAAGTGGAGGAAAATGTGCAAAATCCACAGAATAAGAGAAAAATGTCTTGTTGTGCAAAAAAACATAGTCTTAATTTTTATAGAATACCGTCGTTGAAGACACTCTTTGAAGCTAAATGGAGATGTTTATGTTGCAAGTCACAGCCTGGACTGATGAAACTTGCAATGATTAGTCTACCATTAAAGCATAAATTTGATGTAAACAGTAAGTGTACATAATATTCACATATGCAGTTCATAGGGGACATTACAGCATGAAATATTTAAACCTATAGCATTTTACATAATTACTTTTAAACAGCCTATAACATTTTTATTTCACAATTGACTTTTTTTCTTGCATTTGCGTGTTTATATCTCCCAGTTCAGACTTTATAATTCACAATTGTGAGTTTTTATCATAATTCTGAGGGGGAAAAAAGACAGAATAATGACTATATCTCAGAACTCAGCTTTTCCTTCAAAGAAATGTGATATAAACTCAGATTTGTGAGGAAAAAAAGTCAGAATTGTGAGATATAGATTCGAAATGAACTATTTTATTCTGTGGCTTTCATAGACTGCTACTGCAGAACTGTCATTTTCTGCCACCAGGTAGGCTCCGCCCACAAAAAAAACATCATCTCTGTTCGCAAACACAAAATTGGTCTATTAAATTTGTCTGTGCAAAGAGATGTGGGAAATGTTGTAAAACTTCTTTGTGCATGATTTTTTCTTTGTCTTGTCCATCAGTTTGTAAAAGTAAAAACCGTTCTAAAAACAGTCTGTGCTAAATGTTCTTATTTGTTAATATTTGTGTCCTAAGCACCTTCCAGCAACAATGCAGGTGTTTTTTGTTTGTTTGTTCGGTGGTAATCAGCAGCATAATATAAACGAGCTTATGGCTGCTTTTAACCAAAGTCCCTTTCAATATCTGTAGTCTTTGTTTTAACCTAAAACATGTCATCAGTAAAGTGAACACTCCAGAACCTGGCTGCTTGCATATATTTAACATGGTTTCAGTAACTAAGAAAAGAAAACTATTTTGGTGCTACTGTTCTGACACACGTCTGAATGAAATAATCAATAGTGAAAATGCTTACATGCTCTTGCCACTCAACTAAATTCCAGAATACTAAAAGCACTCAGTGATTGGACTTTTTCTTTTTTTTTCACACAGGAAAACGATTACATAGCAAATTACTTTGAAGACGGTGATGATTATGGGGGAGGAAGTGATGACAACATGGATGAAGCCACTTACTAGCAATAATAATAATTAAAAAAAATAGCACTCATTAAAAAAGTATCATAAGATAATTAAAAGTGTATTAATAAGCACGTACTATATAAAAGCACAAATTTAGTTGATACAAAGTACTGTGCTCTTGGAAGACATGAAGTGTAGGTATAAAAATTTGATTCACTGAGTTATATAGATAAATGTCTAAACATAAAAATGTTAATAAAATTAAAACGCTAAAAATAATTAGGAGATTCAGATACTAAAATATAATTCCTTTATTTTCAACCTGCATCTACAGTCTACAGGATGAAGGCACATACTGTTCAAAAGTCAATCACTGAACTCCATGTTTCATAGAAATGTTCACATCTTTGCTACTTGAATGGAATTGAGCACATGTGCAAATATTTTACAAATCATCCATGTGCTCTTGCTAGAAAAAAACCAGGAAGCCATTATGGTTCCATTTAAGTTGTTTTTCTTTACAAGCAAAGTTAAAAAAAAATTAAAACCAGCAACTTTATTACCATCAGTTGCAATACTGAATCTGGATTCTACATTTCCTAAAATAAATTAATGCGTTTATTTCCCTGACAACCAGACAGTGGCAGCAAATGTCTTAATGTATCATCTGTTTGCCGTCAAGGCAAACTATGAGCTTAATAGAGGTACAGAGCTATACACTGGCTCATGAGTGACAGAAAAAAACAACAAAACCAGCATCCAACTGTGCAAAATGCATCAAGGAAATATGCAGACAGGATTGGAATCATTTCTTGATTATTTGATCCTCTCATGTGTTTCAGTTCAACTTCTTTTTTTTTTTTTAAATGTGGTTTCGCTTATACCATCCATAAATGCCTCCAAATTAATTCCCCGGTGATCTAAGTGCCCCTTTACGTTTCCTTTTTGTGCTTCACAAAATGTTGCTGTTCAATAACAGGCTGTAGGTGTGAGTCTTGGTGATAGGCAGGATTGGCCCGTGGTAACCCAAGAGGCTCAGCGACGGCTGGCTGTGTTGGTCCAGGCCTGATAGAGTCTATGGTTGTGTGGTGACTAACATCTGCTTTCATCAAAACTTCATAGTACAACAGGTAAAAAACAGGTGTAACAATGCCCACAACCAACATGATGGCCACTGCGGTCCACCATCTCATTCCCCAGTCAGCCCCATAATACGGGTCTTTCTTTTGGGCCGGTCTGCGCTCAGGGTCTCCCAACAGCGGTTGCTCCAGCGAGGACACCACCTCGCTCAGGCTGCTCCTGGAAGGGCCAGATGACTTGACGAGAAGTTGAATGTCCTTGTCCTTCTCCTGCAAGAAGCACTCCACGCTGTCCACAGATGAGGAAGAGGATGAAGAGTCCAAGGAAGCTCCAGAAATCGGTATTTCTGTGATTCTGCGAGTGCTGCAGGGTGAGCTGCTTTTGTGGGGAGTGGTGTTGTGAGTTTCTGTGAATGAGCTGAACTTTCTCACAGGAATCCTTATGGATCGCAGCGCAAAGAAGTCCTGCTCAGTTAGAAGATTGTTGGCCCGCTTTATGTCTGCAACCTGAGAACAAACAAGAAAAAAATCAGTACATTATATTTGGGCAGCTATTAGGGGGCAAGACTGATTTACATTTTTACATGTTAGAACATTAAAGAAACATGGAGTAATGTAAAAATACAGAGCTGGATGTGTCCCCAAAAAAGATCAGGAAGAGTTTTGGTTTTTCAGCAAATCATCATAACTTGTGCCGTTAATATGGAATTTAACTTGCGTGATTAGGTGCAACTATAATGCAAATTTTACACCAGATACTAATGTGGCTCATCCAATCAGAATGTAGAGTGGGAAACAACCATCATGTAATATTATTTTTGTTTTAAGACTTTACACTCAAGTTTAGCATGCTTTCGGAACAATCATTTTCACTTTGGTCTATCTAGTTCTTAATATATATATTTTTTTAATTCACTTAATTATAAAATAATAGACAACCACTTGGTTATTAAAGTCATGATGAAATGGAAGTAGCGTCAGTAGATCTTCCGTATTGTGACATACATACAAGTTTAGCAGATTACTGAGAAAATAAAAAAAAAGAGAAGGGCCTGGACATCCATTGGTTGTTGATTAGCTAGTAAAATGTGGATGTCACACTTAAAAGTGGAGGGAAATGAATGCAAAACTTAAAGAGGGAGGGTTTAAGAAAACTAAACAATTGGAAAAGTCAGGCATATGTAAAAAGAGAGCAGTCAGTCCAGTTATGACCTTTTGAAACATTAAGGTAAAAAAAAGTAGTAAAAATGAAACGGGAGAATTGTTCACATTAAGACCTATGACCTGCATTTAGACAATTTTATTTCATGCCAACTTTAAAATAAAACTATTCTTTATATTTATAAGATTTTGGTCATAATGGTGATCTTACTATAAACATACTGAAAGAAAAAAAGGAAGGGCACAACAAGAGAACTCTGACTTACAGTACAGAAATACTGCAGAGAAAAACTGATCAGCGTATCGCCCTCTTTTATGTCCCTTATCAAGTATACAATATCGTCCTTGCGATCTGTAGACGTGCTGCTCCTGCGATGCCTCTCCCTGCCTCTGGAACGCAGCTCAAAAGTCTCTCCATCCTCCTCTGAGTATTCAGTCTCTGAGTTGTTCCCAAAAGCGGACATGTAACCACCTGTGGGTGGCTGCACTGTGGTTGCAAACTGGAAACCATTGTACTGGTTCCTTCCAGTCATTTTTCACTGTGAAAAGAACAAAAGGCTGATGAGTGTTACTGTTGGACGTAGGCGTGCGTCACAAAATGTACTGTGTTTGATGGCTCTGAGGTCATTGGATTCCTTTTACCCTGGTAGATTTAAAAAACAAGATAGTTGAGGTGTGAAAAAATTAGATGTGGGTGGATATCTAGCAGACTACTGTAAGCACACAAAATGTGCTATGCCTTCTACAACAGCTGCTGATAAGACAAAATTCAACCTTGGCCAATGTTGACACAAGCTATTTTAGGGATTTTCCTAGTCTTGAAAGTGCAAAAATATTAACTAGTGTCTCCTGTGAACTATTTCTTACGTGGCCTGGCACCCGCAGGTAGCGCTATCTAGCAGCTACACCTCTATTAGCATGTAAACATGACTTCACAAGACAAGACATTTTTTATTCAATAAACAAACAATGACACATGACCAAACAGCGTTGAGTCACATGAAACAAACGCTAAATGGTTGTTTATCGAATAAAGCCACTTAATAAGGTTTATACATGTAACGTTAGTAGCTAAGTAACGTTAGCTCAGTTAGCATAGTTTAGCCAATGCTACGCAAAACATCAACTACAATATCGCCATCTGGAAAATAATCTTTTAGAATACAGGACTCTATAGCAGTTTCTGAAAGCATATATCACTTTTTTATTTTAATAATATGTAATATGTTGAAATCCTCATTGGTAAACAGGGTCAATGGTCTCGTGCTACTGATGCTAACCAAACTTTACATCAACAAACGGTGATTTGCTATCTAGCTCGATTTCAGACAATGAAACAACTGCGCTAATTAAAGCTTCTGTTTACCAATTTGCTGAAGTTTACCTGTGAAACGAGTATGGTCCGCTTGACTTTTAGTGATTAGGCCATTCTCCAGTTTCCTCTATGTGCCTCATTACTTCTGCTGCTGGATCACTGGAGACACAGACGCCACGTCAACACAGAGACAGCGTGAGCACGCACTGACATCATCGACATCTCGATTACATCATTAGCAGTCCAGAATTCTTTATTATTATCCATCCGTCAATTTTCCATCTATATAACTTTGGTGCTCGTGCCCCCACTGTCGCCGTTGTTATGTCTGGGCCTTTTATATATACATACATACATAACTCGCAACCAGGTTTCAGTAAGGTAGTTTTTCCTGGTGCAGTTTCAGGTGGATGTCTGTAAAATGGGAATATAAGGTGTCCATAAAGTATGTATAATTAGTAACAGAATGAATAATAAGTGTGTTCTGTTTCCATGTCATCTTGTGTGCAGTAGGCATTAGCCCAGTGAATCTCAACCTTTTTTGAGTAATGGACCCCCGTCATATTTGGAACCGTCCTCAAGAATAAAATTGGCTCATTGGTATCATTAATGCCTTTGTGACGACCAAATGCAATCGAGTATATTTTACTACTACGTTAGTTGACTTGTCCTATATTTAGTCATATCGTCAGTTATATTATACATATATTATCTTCTTCTTTTATGGAACATGTCAAATGTCAAATTATACAACAATTCATATTCAGATATTTTATAAGGACCCCCTAGCATAATGTCAAGGACCACTAGGGGTCCATGGACCCCTGGTTGAGAAACACTGCATTAGGCCCTCACTGCAGAACACTCGAGATCCAGGGGGCGGAGTCGGGTAGGTTAAAGTGGGAGGAGTTGGATCCCCCTGGATCTTGTGTTCTGCAGTGAGGACCAAAATGTGAAAACGCTCTCCCTCCTTTAGTGGACTTAGATATCCTTGGTACAACCAGAAGCCCAGAGTTTTGTGATCTTAAAGAGCGTGAAGGATTGTAGGGCAATAGAAGGTTGGTTAAGTACACAGGAGCTAAACCATTTAGAGCCTTATGGGTCAGTAGCAATACTTTATAGTCAATACGGAACTTAATAGGTAACCAGTGTAGAGATGATAAAATTGGTGTTATATGATCATATTTTCTTGACCTGGTATGAAGTTTAGCAGCTGCATTTTGGACTAATTGTAGCTTGTTTATTGAGGAAGCAGGACAACCTGCTAATAATGCATTACAGTAATCTAGTCTAGACGTCATGAATGCATGAACTAACTTTTCTGCATCATCTCACAAGAATATTTTATTTGGACAATTGTTTTACACAAAAAATGGGGAAAAAAGTGCTGCTATGTATACACAGTTACCTTCATTAGGCTATTATCTTTGTAAGCAAATGAGTCACTTTCCTTTCTAAAGGTGTTAGCATTGTATTTAAGTAATGCAGAAAGTAGTATGGATTTTATAAATATTTTATTTTGGGACTGACCATTACACCTACCGGGACTTTAATAACATCACATTTTAAATACATTAATATTGAGTTGGTCCCCCCTTTGCAGCTATAACAGTTTTCACTCTTCTGGGAGGGCTTTCTACATGATTTTCTGTGAGAATTTTTGCCCATTCATCAAAGCATTTGAGGTCAGGCACTGATGTTGGACGAGAAGGCCTGGCTTTCAATCTCTGTTCCAGTTAATCCCAAAGGTGTTCGATGGGGTTGAGGTCAGGGCTCTGTGCGGGCCAGTCAAGTTCCTCCACACCAAACTTATCCAACCATGTCTTATGGACCTTGATTTGTGCATTGGGGCACAATCATCCTGGAATAGAAAAGGGCCTTTCCCAAACTGTTCCCACAAAGTAGGAAGCATAGCACTGTCCAAAATGCTGAAGCATTAAGATTTCCCCTCACTGGAAGTAGCCCAACCCCTGAAAAACAGCCCCATATACGATTATCCCTCTTTCACCAAACTTTACAATAGGCACAATGCAGTCAGGCAGGTAACGTTCTCCTGGCATTCACCAAGACTCACCCATCAGACTGCCAAACAGAGAAGCGTGATTCATCACTCCACAGAACACGTTTCCACTGCTCCAGAGTCCAGTGGCTGAGTGCTTTACACCACTCCATCTGACATTTGGCATTGTACTTGGTGATGTGAGGCTTGCCTACAGCTGCTCCACCATGGAAACCCATTCCATAATTCTCCCACCACACAGTTTTTGTGATGATATATTACTGCCAGTGGAAGTTTTGAACTCTTCAGCTATGGAATCAGCAGAGCATTGGTGACTTTTATGCACCATATGCCTCAGCACTCTGTGACCCCGGTCTGTGGCTGAGTTTCTGCTGTTCCCAAAACTTCCACTTTCCAATAATACTACTTAAAGTTGACAGTGGAATATATAGCAAGGATGAAATGTCAAAAACTGACTTATTGCAAAGGTGGCATCCTATTACAGTATACAATGCTTTAATTCACCGAGCTATTCAGGACCCCCCTTTTTTTTTCTTCTTCAGTGTTTGTCAATGCAGACTGCATGGCTAGAAGCTTAATTTCATAAACCTGTGGCAATGGGTCTGATTGAAAAAAATGCATTTATGAATTAAGAGGTGTGTCCCAATACCTTTGTCCATAGTGTATATTAGGATATCATTAGGATATTTTATTACATCTATTTATTTAAATTATAAGGTTCTATTTGCATTCTGAGCAGTTTTGGGATATTGAGCTTCAAAGTTTTTGCATTCCATACTCCTTTGTAGACACAGCCTTTTTGTTTTATAAAAAATAAAAGTCCCAAAATGTACACAACTTAAAATAAAACAACAACATCACAATGTAAATAAGTTATAGACAGAATAAGAATATGTGAATAACTCAGTTTTGACAAAAATGTCAGATATAACCTTATAATTCCAAGGTAGCCTAAATATTAGTGATGATTTATTAAAGTTTAGAATAATCAAGTTTTTTTTTTAATGTTTTTAAAAAATAAGTATCTTAAGCTCACAAAGGCTGAATTAATGTGATGAAAAAATACAGTAAAATATTAATAATAATGTGAAGTATTTTTACAATTAAATGACTTTTTTTTGGACTTGAATTTTAAAATATATTGATATGCCTGTGATGGCAAAGCTGATTTTAGCAGCCATTACCTTTTACATCTATCAGTGTTCCTAAAAAGTAACAGTTTTGAACAAGGTTTCTGTCCAACAGTGAAAATATATAAGAAGTGTATTTGAATTTGAATATTTGAATATTCTTGTGCTTTTAATTTTCTTTATCTAGAGTGTTAGCGGCTGGTCCTCAACAGAACTGAGGTGGATGATGACATCACTGTAAAAAAAAGCTGAAAGTATACTTTGCGCACAGTCGAACACAATTTAAATGTGTATGTGCAATTTGCACATACACAGTTACAGAAATCTGGTGGAAATTATAAAAAGTTACAAAAATCTGTATGCTGACCCTCACTTACGCATAAAACATGAAGTATACTTTGGCCTTTAGAAAGATAATGACACAAAAAAAAAATCATTCAAAAAGAAAGGAAAAATTTAAATAAGGATTTGTTTATTGAGTAATACCTGGAATAATGAATGATGAAATTAATTTATTGTAATATATCGATATAGAAAATAACTCATTCAGGTCACTTTAGACCCATGTTGTATATGTCCAAAACTGTTACTTTTCAGGAACACTGACAGATTTAAAGGGTGACCAATTGCATTGATTTATGACAAAAAATAAAAAATAATGAAATATATAGCCTAATATATTAAATATAATAAGACTTGCATCCATCAAATATACAAAAGTAGCCTTGTTAAGATGTGAAATGTGTGGCAGATGAACAGTTGTCTGCAGTAAATATGTTCCTACTTGCAAAAATTTGCAAATATTAAAGATTTCTATATGGGTCATTTTTGACCCATGTGTGTAAAATTGATGTAGAAACTGCGTTTGTTTATAAAGTAAGAAATAAAAAATAAACAATTATTTGTAGAAAATCAAAACCAAGATATTTAATGAATACCTGGAATAAATAAATGACAAATTACATTTCTTTCAAAGATTCAGCGAAGAAACACTCAGTCATGATTGAAATTACATAGGAAATGAATACGGGT
>RJVU01018862.1:1546665-1587629 GCA_003731715.1 Anabarilius grahami | reverse complement strand
TTTTTTTTTTTTTTTTTCATGATTTATCACAACATTTTTTTTTCTTTTGTCAAATCAGCTTAAATAATTAATGTGGTTCAGATGACATAATATTTAGAGTTTCTGTTGATTAAACCAATTGTCTACATTGTATTAACTTTTAAGGCAATCAGGTAACCTTCTTTTTTAAGATAAACCAACAATTCTTTTTTACAGTTAGTAATTCAAGTCTGATTTATTAAAACGGCACGTGAAAGTCCTGTTTAATCACGGGTGCTTTGTAAGAATCATCATGCTGCAGTAGCGGTGCGCCACAGGTTGATTTTTAGAAACGTAATTTGCCATCCTCCACAAATAGCCTCTCCGCCCGAGGAAGACAGATCGCTGGGTGGAGCTGTTCCCTATGTCTCTCAAGCCCGGAGGTTAATGAGATTAGCACATCCCTGCTCAGACAAGACAAGGCTCTACTCAAGTCCACTAGTTCAGACGGGACAAGCGCTTAAACGGACTGCATGGCAGCGCATGTCGAGATTCACGCGCATCCACACTCACATCGCATGGACTGGAGAATCAACCCAGCGTCCTGTAAGAAAACCCACTCTTACCCAAACTGATTGAGCTGTTCAAGAACAACTTCTGTGCAGGAACAGTGGAAGCGCAGCGCGATTGTCACGATGTATTTATCATCCCATTAACGGACACAGCGCTGACCGGTTCAATTTACCCCGGACCTTTTGTCGTTTGCCTTGAAGTGTTACAACAAAGTGTTAGGTAAGTAACTTATATATCACATTACATGTCCGTCACTTGTTTTGTGGCACAATTTAGTGAAATTGCCCGGACACAAGCGCTTCAACGGTCAGTTTATTACAGCAAGCTGCGCGAGATATTTGATTTGTAAATTTGCGATTTTTTCCTCATTTTTTGAAGCTGGTGTACGTTTAATAAGCTAACTCTTCATTACAGTATGGCAGAAACATGAAAATATCAAGGGTTTACACACTTTAATATGTTAGTTTGCTTGTGTCACATTTGGCTTTGCAACGGACTGCTCTTTAAACTCTAGCGTACAATCACTTGCATCCACGGGCAATTTTGACAGATTTTTTTTGGTAGTTTTGTTCTTCTTCTCGTAATAATAAACACATCAGATATAATCTTTCGTAAACATTTAAATGTTAATTCAATTCATCGTTTGTGGATGAGAGGCCATTCTCCTGCGCTTCCATGGTTACTGTGAGGGTCTTCAGCGCGCTTTGTGTCTCTTTCCTCCCGCTTCCATTGAGATAAAACAACAGTCGGCGGGGCTCCTCCCCACACAGGGGCTTTGAGATGGGACGCGCTCGCGAAGCCCCCTGTCATCCAAAACTCAAACGGTGATCTCACTCATCTTTACGCACATCAGTTAGGTGATGTGAGGGTCCCTTCAGGATAACACCCTCATGGGTTAGTCATGATGCCTGCAGTGTTGGCTGATTACTTCTGAAGTGTTATCTGGTACTGATTTCACAGGATATGACCGAAATTGTAATCAGTAACATTATCTTTTTGATGACATTTTTAGGTAATCTAATCTGTTAAATATGTCTGTATTATTTATTCGCATGCAAAATGAGCTTGTACTATTTTGGCAAAAATAAATAATAATAAAAACAACAATTAATTAAGATAACAATTAATATCAACCAATAAAAAGAAGCTGTAATCTGATTATATGCAACTTCGACTAATATAGGTACTTGTGAACAGTGCTGAGTAGTAATACATGTAGGCTAATCTGGAAAATTAAGTACTTGTAATTAGATTATATTATGCTTTAAAATACTCTTAGATTACTTCTTTGTTGATTACATGTTTACATATTCACACAATGGCAGTAAGTCATTTATTATGTATTGATTCTCTGTAATTCTTTTTCATGTTTTAAATTGTCCTTTATAAAAAAAAAAAATCTTATTTTTATTCTTTATTCTGCTGTTTTTTATTCAAAAAAAAGTTTTCTAGTTTTGTGAAATTACACAACATTGCAACATTACACAACATTTTCTCAACATTGCAACATCGCATTCGAATCAACTCCTGATTAACACATTAATTATTATTTTAATTAGTCAGTCGTTTAACTATATATTGCTATGTCTTTGGAAGGCTTTTGTATTTTTTGTATAATTTTTATTATTATAAAATTATTTATTTTAATTTTTTAATGATTTATTTAATTATTAGATTTTCATTAAACTCTCAACCAGTTCCATCACGAACCCCAGTTTTGGAAACCCTGACACTATATGCACTTCATGTTGTTGATAACAAATATTAGAATATATTTTCTTTCTCTTTGTATTTTTATATCAGTGCAATATTATCCAATTCAATTCAAACTCAATAAACAAGTTTGGTCAAAAGTAATCAAAAAGTAATCCAATTATATTACCTAAAATGTGTAATTGCATTTCTAACTTCAATTTTTGTCATGCAATTTGGAATCGGTAACAGACTACAATTTATAAGTAATCTACTCAGCACTGCTTGTAAATTACAAAATGTCATGTACTTTCTTACCAGTCATGCAACATTAGGCCTATACGTATTGTAAACTGGACACATTCGACATGGTTTTATCCAGTCCTTTTACTGTTTTAGTGAATCAGCTGGCATCTTTGGTAGTCTGTTTTATACTTTTTCTTGTTTAATTCATTAGGGGCACCCTTTATACTGAATAGATGCACTGTGACTCAATGGATTGAATGATCTTCTTGCACCCCCTTATACAGCTTCAGTTGAGCATCATTCAGTGCGTGTGATTCACGGCTGGGTGTAACATTTGCAGTGGTCGCCCCTGTTTTTGTACCTCCCCTTAAATAGGGCCTTACATGTTGAGAAAACAGAGAGGATGTAACATAAACACTAAATCCACTGAAATGTGCGAAGCACTGCTTACAGACGGAGCGCACTGTGATTGATGTCACAAGGAAACAGACCACACAGGGTCCGGCGTGACAAGACAGGTGGAATTAAGACAAAAGAATAAACATTAAAGCTGGAGGGCTAAGCTACATCCCTTACAACACATGCCTATCTAATGCATCATGGGGAATTGCTAGAATTGTTAGAATTCTGTGCTGCGGTAGAGAAACATGTTTTAGTTTGAGTGTTTTTCCTTAAATAGACTTGTTGTCTTAATTCTTTTCCCAGTGGCTTTTTCCTACTGCACTCTCCCTTTGTACTTCACCAGCTGAGTCTGTTCATTGACAACAGAACCTGCCTCTTCCATATGTCTAAAGCACAACTGTCTTGAGCAGATTTTTTTGAGACCATGTTTTATTGCAAACAGGTTGCCACTGGATAATTTTTGTATATGTATAGGTTTTAGTACAATTAGTTAATTGTCTAAAAGTAGTGTGTATATATAATTTGGCATTTGGTATGCTCAGAGTCCTCAATAACATGGATTGATTCATGTAGTGTTGAATTACCGGGAACCCCTGTCATTATGCCCTTAAACTTACTCCAAGGGGACCACATGTGCTTTGTAAGCTGGTTTTGATAAGAAAATATATTATATTATAATTATTATTATATTCCTAAAATTACAGTTTTAAAAAAAACTCAAGACAGATTAGGTGTCAAATGCACAGAGAACAATGAAAATACACTGAAAAAATAACTCTGAACCTGAAAGGAAAGAAGTAAATATATAACCATAGCCAAAGTATTGCTAGAGCATAGTGCAACTGACTTAAAAAATATGTTTTCTAGATATGTATTATGCACAGTTGTCTTACAACATCTACTAATCAGGGGTGTGTTTCCCAAAAGCATTGTTAGCCAACTATCATTGCAAATTCCGTCGTTACTAACATAGTTCAACGATTTGGTGTTTCCCGAGATCATAGTTCAAGCTAACATTCGCAAACTGCACCGCAAACTTGTGTGGTTGGAACGACAGCTCTCGAGCTGTGGTTAGAAGCATAGTTTCTTGTTTTAATGTGGACTTAATAAATCATTATCTTGAGCAAAATAAGCAAGCTGACATTGAGAACAATGTATATCTTTTATTTTGAATATATACAAATGTCATTTACATATATTAGTTTGTCAAGAGATTTTAAGCACCGTTTTTGAAGAGTGCGCATGTGCGTATGTGCTCTAGTATGTCAGAACGAGCCTATGATTGCATCTTGAAATAAAGCAAAATAACTGAAAAAAATGAGAATTAGTCCTTAGATGCCATGTCCGTAATTTATAGCAAAAAATCTAGCATTAATTCGATCTCAGACGGATTCATTTAAAGTAGTTATTACTCCACCACCTGCGTGATTTCATTCACCAACGTGGCTGAACGACAGGTTTGTGACAATACGGATTCGGGAGACAGTTGTGAGTAGCTAGTTGATTTCTTCAATGATGCATCGTATATGGTAATAAGGCAGCAAGTTACGTCGTTGTACGGGAAATGCACCCCAGGCTGTTATATGTTCATAAAAGCATTGTTTTCAGCAGTTAAATTGTTGATTCAGAGATTAATCTTGCAGTAAAATCACATTACGTCAGCTGAGACAAAACTACCTGAAGATGCTGCAGTATGTGTTGTATATTTAAAAAGTCTTGTCAAAGTATGTGCTAAAAATGATGCTAGTGATGTATGAAGCAGTCAATATACAAAATAGTTTTCTAAGAACTTGATACCTGACTAAGTAAAACTGTAACTGGACACCGAGTGAAGTGCTGATTTAAAAGTTAACTGTAATTTCACTCTTATTGAAGTAAACTTTCTCATTTTAATGAAAGCTTTGGAATACCCCTGAAAATCATTAAAGTATTTCTCTATTGTGATCACAGTGGTAGGTTGAAGGTTGAAAGTATTAACGGTTTTTGGTTTTATTAGTGTTTTTTTTTTTTATATGTCAATTTAAATGGATAAATCAGTATGCTCTCTTTTCGTGTCTATTTAACACCTGTCCTGATCATTTAATGTCAGTTTGAATGTCTATTTGGAAACCAACCATGGGTGAAATGGTAGCATTTTTTCAAGTTTACATCACTTTTAATCAGTTTTATAATTTCACACCTTCTTAGCAAAATTAGCAGGGTTCCCACCAGCCTGGGGCCTCAGCTAAAACAAAATCCTCACGCATGTCACCGAGCATGTGGAGAAACTCAATTCACTTCTGTAAATGCCACACAAAGACCCCAGACCCAAAGCAGTAAAAAACACAGTGGGAGTGTGTCACTGGGTTTCGACGAGTGGGTTGGTAGTTCATACGCAGACAGGGCTAAATTCAAATTGAATTTTGATAAATGTGGACCGCTTGACTCGTAACAATCCGTCACTGTCATTCCTGTAAAAGTTTTAATATAAAGAATCACACATAGCCTAATGCTGTTCTCAGTGAGAAACCATTCATCTCCGATTTTTGTCTTTTGTTTTGTGGCTCTTGTTTAAACCCCACCTAACCAAGCATTTTGTTTAGTATTATGCATAATTTGATCATTAAAAAACTCTGTTTATTTATTTCTTTTCGTTTCTTTAAAACGTATATGGTTATGTTATGTTTAAGTTTTGTATTTTTGATTATTTTAATTGTTTTGATTATTTCAATTAAATTGTCTCATTTTGATGTTGTTATTATTACTTTTCTTCTTTTACACATTTCTTGTGACATCATAGTATTATCCAGATATTTTTATTTGTGATCATGACTTGAATTGCTTTAGTTCTAATTTGTCCTTTTGTAAGGTGAAACAAATAGGTTTATGTCATTTTGCAGTGTGTGCAATATGAATTACTGAGTTTATGTTACATTACATGATTCAGGTCATGTTATATAAAGAGGAGACATTGACCTTTTTTGCGGTATGTTAATCTGTGTGCATCTTCAGCAGGGTGCTGACATATTGCACACAGTATTTTAGTATCTGTTTATTCTGGAGCTGAAAATGGAAGTATGGCAGGATATTCTGAAGCAATAGTCAGATCCAGCAGCAATCTTGAGGTCTCTTTATTTGTCATGGTCTGCCACAATTGTGCCATGGAGTTTGCTCAAGAGTTTGTCTTTGGTCAACATACCATTCACTTCTTTTTGGAATATAATATGTACTTGTACTGGTATACATATGACTTTTTCTGTCCCATTTTTTTTTTTTTCTTTGCGTCACAAACGGGTTTTTTTTTTAAACCCTGTATTCTTAAAATATGAGTCTCTCTAATTTTTATTTTATTTTATTATTTCATTGTGGTATAAGTGAGCTTGTTCTGAAATATTTTTTTCTCCAAAATATATTTTCCATGTTGCGTCACTAATATAATTCCTATTCGTAATCAACAGCTAAAAAACCTAATTCGCTCTGTAACTCTTGCATACATTCTCTCTATTGAATGTGTTTCTATAGAACAACTTTAAGCATCAAAAGAGAAGCTTTATCCTTTTTTTCTGTGGGGAATTGAACTTGAACTGTGACCTTCACTGTTGGTCCTTAAAACCCGTTTCATGGTGTGGAGTCACGCTGTGCCCTCTAACGCATGAACACTGTGTTCTCCCCGCAGGGCTCGATCGCTCGCTTCTTTTTAAATGTGATTTATTCAATACGGATACATGTGGCATTGATCCATACCACAAGCTATTCTGTAGACCTTTTCCAAGATTTCTGGCTTGATGAATGATCTCTAGATGATTTCGGTCCAATTGTCCACATAGCAGATAGTGTTACATTTGTTACATAAATGGCTAAAATAAACAGAAGTGATCTGACACATCCAAGGTTTAATGTTGATTGATTTGTGGTGGTCATATGAGACCCTTCGGAGGGTTGAGACCGTTCCAAAAAGTCTGATGGTGTAATCAGTCACAACTGGGCTTTAAAAAGTTGCCCATGCCTTCACTCTTTCACTTTTCAAATGAAAACTGAATCTGTACTTCTCCCTACATACATTTTTAATGAGGTTTATGAAAAAGGTGGTTGGTCTAAAGATAAATGAGCAGAATTGGCATTTAATAATTGTTTAAAATGTGTGTAAATCTCTAGGGTATTGTTATGTTAAGTTGTGGTAATGATCATTTTTAGAGAACTCCTAACAGAAATACTTTTTTCCTGACTAAACTACTTTAACTACTTCCTATTTCCTCTTGAGACATTCATTTATTGATACTTCATCAGGGACGCACTGACCTGTGGTTGGGGCAATAAGGACCCTCCTCCTGGCTGTTTATCTCCTTAGTGTTTATCATAATACCCAGGGGGCAACAAATCTATAGAGCCCTGTCCCTCTTCCTTGAGCTTTCCCTCTTAAGTTGTTATTGCTTGGTGAAAGAGCTTGCCTGACACAATGCAGGCTGGTCAGGGATCGTTTTCAGTTGCCGAAGCCTACTCATCCATACCCAGGCGATTTCACTGAATCCATCTTGCATAAATGTAGGGCATTTTCTACATAAAGCGGTTTGTTGATTCACAAGAGTGAAAGCAGTTTGAAGGCTGGACGTCTGTTATCTTCGGTGGGCCCTGAGGCGAGATGTCCTGCTGACCATCACTCCCCCGTCTTCCCCCATGCCCCCCTCCAGTTCCCTCACTCCAGACTCTCGCCTGCTTTCTCTCTCCCATTGCTTGCAAGTATTTACCCCATTGTGGTTCGTCATGGTGAAGGAATTTCTGAAGTGGAGGAATTGAGCAAACTTGGATTGTGTCTGTTTCCCTCCTCCCACCTGTTGATCAGGATCTATACTAGTGTGTACAGAGGATTTTTAGACTAGTGTCTTACTTGGTGTTCAGAGTATAAATACATTTAAAAAAAGCTTATTTAAAAAAAACTGATTAATTGAGTTTTGACTTTTAACATGGTATGGCTAGTATCATTAGCCATCAAAATGTTAAACAACATTCATTTCTCTGCATATTCTAGTATTATTGCTATCTAAAGGCATTTTCATGTTTACTGTAGGGGGGTTATAAAGGTTTCAAGTTTGATAATGTACCATGTTTCTAAAACTATTAACTATTAAATTAATGTGTTAATGTTAATGTTATTTTATTTAGTTTATTTTTCCCATTCATCATAGTTGTGTGTATTTGCCTTTTTCGGAGTGTCTATTTACACTAAAGTGCAAATCGAGTCCCTTTTTTTTTTTTTTTTTTTAGCTCCGCCCACCAATGTCTGGTTGGGCCACTCAATGAGTGTTTAATAATATTAAAAGTGTTTATTGGGTAGGGTTAGGGGAAGGTGTAGGGAGGGTTTTTATTCTCCCAATATGGCAGCATTCATTTAATAATTGTAATAATCATTTACACTCTTTGATATTATTGCATCCTGTTAATGTACAAAAAAACTGAGGTGCAAATAGTATCTGCCATTATAAAGTATAGATAGCATCTAATTACTGTTTACTCCTAATGCAAAGAACTGATACTATTACATGGTGTAAATAGAATCTATCGCTATTTTCACCAAGTGTAAATAGCGTATTGCTAAGAAAATGCTGCTATTGTCACTTAGTGTAAATAGAATATATTGCTATTTTCACTTAGCTTAAATCTATCGGTAAGAAAATATGCTATTTTCACTTTGTGTAAATAGCATCTATCGGTAAGAAACTATGCTATTTTCACTTTGTGTAAATAGCATCTATCGGTAAGAAAATATGCTATTTTCACTTAGTGTAAATAACATCTATCGCTATTTGCACTTTGTGTAAATAGCATCTATCGGTAAGAAACTATGCTATTTTCACTTTGTGTAAATAGCATCTATCGGTAAGAAAATAATATGTTATTTTCACTTAGTGTAAATAGCATCTAGTTGATGCCTTTTTTTTTTATTTTAGTTTATGAAAATGTTTTGATATAGTTTTCGTTTTAGCTTTTTTAACTATAACAGAAGGAAAGCATATAATTCTTGTAGCAATAGTATTGCCAAACAGAATTGCAAAAGTAGTAATTGTTTTCAAACAGGTTTCTTGACCACTTCCTCATTTGCCATTCATCGTAAAAACACAGAGCCCCGCCTCAAACCTACACAATTGGTTGAGCCAGTGTTGCTGTCCTGGGTTGGTTGGGATTCTCAAAGTATTTGCTTTTACACTTTTTTGAGGGAGAAATTAACATAAAAATGCCTTATTTACAGTTATCATTGAATTTAAAGTAGGAGAACAGGTGTAAAATTTGACACTTTGGACAATAATGTGGGAACCCAAACTTTACTGCCGACTCTGTGGGTCCGCAGCCACTGATTCAGAGTCAGTGAGGGAGCTACACTTATCAGGGATTTGCTCTGTCCTCAATCCAGCCATCTGTCCTGTGGCTGCCAAACTCAGCAGATTGAAGAGGCCGGGACAGAAATTTCCCACATCTCTCGCTCGTTAAATGAGGTATGGGAGGGAAAACTGAGGGAGAAAGAGAACTATCTGTCTGAATGGGGGCTTGATTCGGTCTACTGGAAGGCTGAAGTACCCGCGTTTTGAAAAAGAGTGGGAAAAGAAGAAAAAGTAGAGAAAACAATGTTGCAAAAAAAAAAAAAAAAGGAGTACAACACTGAGCCTCCTAAAATCTTCAGTGTGTGTGCGTCTGTCTGTGAATCGTGAGTGCCCTGCCTTTCTCAAGCACACACACCCCCGATTCAGTGTGTGACGCTGAAAAGAAAGGCAATTAGCATTTCAGCCAAGGTCCGACTGGCTACATACGATGAAGCAATAAGCTTTATAATTTGCTTTTCTTCTCTTCGCTGCCATTGAGAGGCTTTTCCTTGTTTAATCCCTTGAAAGTGCATTTCTCTTCACTCTCATCCATTGTTTGCTGCAGTAGCCCATCGGTCATGGAGTTCTGCGGCCTCGGGAACGTTCACCATGTGAAATTCAATGGGATCTTTTCTCTGGTCCTCTACCCATATATTGAGGGTGGAAAAAAGTCATTGTGTTTTTTGGAACAAGGACGCAGGATGCAGTTGGCTCAAGTTGAAAGGGTCAGACGACGGCCTGAGGACAATACCTTTGAGAGATTTTCTTTTTTTCCTCTTTGCTCTCCGGCCAGCATAGACTTGATTGACATATAGTTCCTCGACTAGAAGCTAATGTTGGGTTTAAAAGTAACATATGACAATACAGAAACAGAGCTTTTGTTATTTCTTGTTATTCCAAGCGGATATTTTCTTATTCTCTGCTTTCATTCCTCAGAAGGAATGGCATCTCCTCGTACTCAACCCTCTCAGCACCCACTCACATGCACACTTTCGTACACTAATTCTAGGTTCCCTGTATCTTTCAAAATAAACAGAAACATTTTGGGCAACGTTCACCAAAAGAGTGTCTCGCCAATGAAAAGCTGTGGTCTTAAGATACTCTCTTCAGATGTAATGATGTATGTTTTACTAGACTCAGTTATTAAATGTTTTTAGTTTCCCAACCTCGAGATGTTCAGGATATCGGCCTGTCTAAAAATACTTGAGGGGCTACAACACAAGTGGCAATTATTGGGTTTTGAGCTCTCCATATATGGGAGCCCTGAAAGTTCCCAGAACTTTCTGAATGAGGTCGGTTTCTGAGGTAACAGAGCATGTTGTCTAATTTCTGCTGCTTCATGTGTGTGTTTTGCTGTTACTGCATATAAGTGTGTAATACTGAAAACTCATGTGGTTTACTTCAGTTTATTATTCACATATGAGCCTATTCACCAAAATGGATGGGCTATATTAAGAGTCTGGTTGTTATTGTGCCTTTTTAAAGCTGATCAAATACGTAATTTGGTCAGTGTCAGATGGGTGAAGATCTGTATCCTTCATCAGTTTTTAAAGTATAATGAAGCAGTGACTGAGCTTTTGGTGTTACCGCTACAGGAAAGTCAGTCTGCCAAGTTGCTGAGTCATAATTGATCAGCTTTGACCAGTATAACCCCAAATGACCTTGAGCCAGTCTTAAAGGGATAGTTCACCCAAAAATGAAAATTTGATGATTATCTGCTTACCCCCAGGGCATTCAAGATGTAGGTGACTTTGTTTCTTCAGTGGAACACAAATTATGATTTTTAACTCCAACCGCTGCAGTCTGTCAGTCGTATAATGCATGTCAATGGCAACACCATCTATAAGAGTCAAAAAAACATGCACAGACAAATCCAGATTAAACCCTGCGGCTCGTGACGACACACTGATGTCCAAAGACACGAAACGATCAGTTTGTGCGAGAGACCGAACAGTATTTATATCATTTTTTACCTCTAAAACACCACTATGTCCAACTGCGTTGCGCATCGGGTTGGTAAAGTCTGAAAACGCGTTCTGACGACGGAAGTGATCTCTCGCGCTTTGCTTCAATGAGTGCGAGACATCACTTCCGTTGTCAGAGCATGTTCAGACCTTACCAACCGGATGCGCAGGGCAGTTGGACATAGTGGTGTTTTAGAGGTAAAAAATGATATAAATGCTGTTCGGTTTCTCGCACAAACCGATCGTTTTGTGTCTTAAAAAACCCATATAGCTATTATACCCTGACTTTTCCTAAATGTTTGTATATTTTGTTCTAATATTATTTTATTAAAATTACAAAACACAAAAGAGTTCTCAGTATTTCTACCTAGAACGGCCATAATGGTCAAAATGACCATACGCATTACAGATGGCGTATGGCGGTTATTATTTCAGTGTTTGCTATCTTCGTTCGCTTGGTGCTCGGTGCTCCATTTAATCCATATTGTTCGATTTTATTAAAATTGAGCATTTTGTTTGAGGAATTTGACACTTTTTTAGGGTGATGCCATCATAAAATATGACAACAGACATATAAAGCGTCATTCTACAACATCAATTGAAGCTTCGAATTGAAAATATGACATGACAAAAAAGACATTCGGTGCAGTCTAGTATGAACTATGGCCATTATTTTGGGAATTCCGGTAGTTCTAGTGTTAAAGCACTAGTTTTTGAGGAGATAATGTAATGTAATGTAATGTAATGTAATGTAATGTAATGTAATATAACAATCAGTTTACCCATTGATTTTATGAGCTAATTAAGTTTGATTATTTTAATACAACTTAATTTCATTCATTTTAAGTCATCCTCTATTATTGCCACCTCTGTGCAGGATACAGTACATGCAATGCTGGCTTAGAATAAAGGGGAAAAAAGGCATTATATTGAAACAGTCTTTCGTGTTGTTAAACTTATATTGCCTTTAAATGCTGCCTGCGTATATTATGCTAGATATTTAACAGACCATTTGTAATGTTACCGGTGTTTATGATATTTTCAAAATTGTTCAAAAGCTGTGTGTTTATCTGCGGGTTTCTAATTTTGACTTTCTTAATTTATACTGTAGTGCACTAGGCTGGCAAAGCATCAAATGAAAGCCTTTACTAGATGAGACTGTTGATGCAATGATCGTGACTTTAGCTTTTGTTGGCTAACTTGGCTAACAAGAGCTACATGAGACATGTAATGGGTTTACTTCTACTAACATGTCATGTGCTGTGATAAATATGACTGCACATTACCAAAGCTTACCACAGTCTCATCAGACAGGTTGTTATAGAAGTAGACAGACCATTAGATTAAGTCAAGCCTGCAATTTGGATTCAGCGCATGCTGTTATTATTTTGAGCTCCAAGCAAAAGTGGCCAAAGTATAGGAAACTTTAGAGTATTTCTTCTTGAAAATAGTAATTAGGAATGTTACGAGAAAGTTTGAAAACATTGCATGTAGTACACCACATTGACTTGGTCGCACTAGTCACATGGAGTCAAGGTGTGTGACCTCACTGAAGGCTCAATGTATTGCATAACACACGCACACACACCACTCTTCTTGTTGCTTAGTACTGGCTGTGAAGTCTTGCTGATTGAATAATTGATGTTAAGATTATGGATCCTGCTGCCGGGCAGGGGTAACACTAGAGGCGGCTGCTGGGCCAGCAGCGTAGACCCGTAACCGTACACTTTATCACATCCTCAGCCAGGCGATCCAGTGTAATTGCTGAAGTCTCAGTTACAATAAGAGGCATGGCTGCCATGTGAACCCGTTGCATGAGGTGATGGGGTCAAACTCTCCTTGGGGTTCATTGATCTAAATATTAAATGGATAATTCAAATTAAAGTGCCCCTATTATGCCATTTGAAATGTTCTTATTTTTGTCTTTGAAGTCCCCAATAACAGGTTTACAAGCATGCAAGGTCAAAAAACACTTTCATTGTCTTATAATATGCATTTATTTTTTACCTTATTTACTCAACGACACCCAAACGATTCACTCAACGATTAATTTTTCGAAACCCCTCATTTGCGTGATGCTAATCTGCGGTGATTGGTCAGATGACTTCTGATGGTTTACACGGAGTACAGTATACATTGTATTTTAATAATGATGGCGCTCCGCTCTGTTCTAAAAATAAAGACTCAGAGAGGAAATAAGTTGGTTTGTGCTTATGTTAGTGAACCTAGCCCACAGCTCAGTGGTAAACACCCAAACAATCATGATATATGCATTAGCCCAACGCAGAAACGTATTGATAAAGCACTGCAGTTGTACACCAACGTATTGCTCTATTCTTTATCATAACTCCAAGTAATAACAACGACAATCTTTTGACACTTTTCTAGACAATTGCGAGTGAACACATATTGCTGTTAGCTGGTTAGCAGGAGACCTACAAGCTGTGCGGAGCGTACACAACACACACAACTAAATAAGTATTGTGCATGCTACAGAGAACATAACAGCAACAATTATTAATCATACTTATAGGTTGTAATTCGGAGGAGGAAGAAGCTGGTCCAAATAAACTGGGTACTGACCCATCCTTCAATAACAACCGGCTTGCGAATCCCTCATTGAATGCATTTAGGTTGAAGAAGCAGTCGTCAGTAAAATGACGGGAACACAGCACAAGGTTCAGGCTATACTGCTGTGGTATGGTTGGTCATTCACTTAGAGCTATGTTACACACTACATGAAAGGTAATTTTCAAAAATCCATTATAGGGGCACTTTAAACCTGTGCCAGATATGAATGACTTTGTTTCTTCTGTGGAACGCAAAAGAAGATATTTCAGCTGCTTTTGGTCATACAATGAAAGCCAATGAGGTTCAAAAACTACAATATTGGACCCAATTGATTGTCAATGTATGGGCATTGTGTGTTCTTGTATACATGGTTTATGACAGTGGCGTGCAGTGGTGTTCTGAAATGAGGCACATTTTTTTATTTACGAATCAATGTAAATTCATGCGTTAATCTTAACGTTGACACATCTTCCTTGTTAAATGAACATTACTTTTACATTACATCAAAAAAGAAAAAAAAGAAACCAAATTCAATTCTATTTTGTAATTTTACATTAACAATGTATTGTAATAAATGTTCTATATCAAAACCAAGTCAATCTCATCAAGTTAGTGTTTTAAGCATTTCTACATTCATTCCAAAATAATAACTAAAGGCAATAATAATTTAAACAATATATTTTATTTGTGTATTGATGTTTTTCTTTTTGATATTCATCTTAGGCTATTTTGGATCATCAGTCATGCTCCATAAACACTGTCTGTCACAGACACGAATTATATTTTTAATTCCACCAAGCTGATTGCACTAAAAACCCCACAGTCATCATGCTTTCAGTCCATTTCAAGTTTGACTTTGACGTGACATAAAGCAGTATATCTAACTGGGTGATCTGTTTACTTACTTTTCAATTAGTCTTCCCATTGACACCATCATTTGTTCAGTCAAACTGATGCTCGGAACGCGCACGTCAACAAGAGGCGGGATTTATCGCACAAACCAATCATATCCAATCATAACCAATTACATCCAATCATAGCGCGATGGAGACATTGCCTCCTCACGTGACTTTCCCCCATTCATTCTCAATTACCCCCCACAAAACCCACCGCACGCCGGGGTTCTGATGATTTTCTATGGTTTCCTATGAAAGCCAAGGGAGGCATGACTCCATAGACTGTAAAGCATGTCTCCTGCTGTAACTTACCTGCGGGTGTCGCTATTGGGCAGTGTTCCTTTAGAAAAACGCGTGACTTGCGCTCTTTTTAATGTCATAATTTGTAATATTTGTGTTGTTTTATATGTAATATGGATTATTTTCTCATCCTATGTTTTTGAGGAGGCACTGCCTCCCTTGCCTCCCTTGCCTACACGTCCTGTGTCCTCGTAAACCAAATGTCTTAAAAAACATTCTAAACTGTGTTTTTTTTTAAATTCCAAAAATGCAGACAGTTTTCTGTGATGGGGGATAGAATATACAGTTTGTACAGTATAAAGACCATTACGTCTATGGAGAGTCCTTGTAACCCACATATACAAGTATAGGTTTGTGTGTGTGTGTGTGTGTATGCGCGCTTCACAGAAGAAAGAAAATCATACAGTTTTGGAACGACATGATAAATAATGACAGATTTTCATTTTGGGGGAAACTATCCCTTTAAAGAGACCCAGTATAATAAATAAGTGGGCAAATATCCCACATGCTAATCTGTTAATCTGACTGAATTAAGTAGCTTACTCAGCATCAACAATGAATTACAGATGCCATTGTAATCAAGTTTCCTGGCATGGGCAGGCATGCATTTTTATTGTAATGAGTAATTCCAGAATGCTATCGGTGAAAACCACTGAGAAGATATAAATCACCTCAAGCACTTTGTTTTTAAAAGTAGAGGAGGTGAAGTATGCTAAACGATTTGGTTGACTGAACAGAGATAACCATGTCGAATGAGAGAGAGACTACCTGAGGCACTGTATTGACTTAACAGCACACTTTCAGAGTGCAAAAAGTCATCTGTATCTCCCACTGCAGGGGAGCAGCTTTCTGCTGAATATTCACCCAAAATTCATGCCCTCTTCCATCCTTTTTTTTTTTTTTGGCATTTGGACCATCTCTGATATGCACTGAATGGCAAAGGGCTTCTGCTGTGGGCCTCCTGTGCGCCTGAGGGAAAAAAGAGTAGCTTGACTTCGAAAACCATCTTCATTTTGTCTTTGAAAATGAGACATCTCCACAATAGACTGTCCTGGGGTCAGCCTAAGAGCCAAACCACCAGTGTCTTGGCGGCTCAGTGGCCTCCTGGTCATTGATAAATCGTTTGATGTTCTTCAGGCCAGCATGTCCCGTGGTGATCTGGCAAAGGGTGTGTAGCGTCTCTAAGTGTCTGTCTTTATCAATGTCAGGAGATGTGGCCAAAGAGCCCGTGGTAACCTCTTGGTTGACTGATGGCCTGAACATCTCCTTGAATTGCTTGAACCTCCAGAGGAACAAATCCGCAAAGATGCTTTATCAGTAAGTCAAGCCGTGTTAGTCAAGTCAAGTACGTTTATTTATCAGTGGCCAAAAATACAGCATGATATCATGGACTTTAAAGGCAATTGTTTGTTAACTTTTTTGTTGCCCGTCCATCCATCCATCCATCCAATCTTAACATCCCATTTTCAGCTGGAAAAAATGGAAAATTATTTCATATTTCATAACATAATGCAATTAGTTTATTTTACTGAAGAGTACACCTAAGTTGGAGTACTCAATAGTCCAAAACTCAACGCTAGATTTTTTCTTTGTTGTGGAACTTTTTTTATTTTTTAACAATATGTCCTTGATCCATAAACATAACTGCTGTGGTGTAAAGTATTTGAGTAAATGTAATTAGTTACTGTACTTAAGTATATTTGTGGCTACTTTGTAGTTTTACTGAGAATCAAAAATATTAGCAACTTTGAATCTGTACTTGACTACATAAGTATATGTTGTCTTTACTCCAATACATTTGTAATGAGTAATGCAATTACTTGTTACATTTTGCATGGCACCTAACTTTTAATGCAGCAGTTTATTTCTATCGCCATCTACAGGGCATTGAAGGTACTATATCTTGTGCGTTTTTACTCACCCTACCTTGTCAACATGGCTACATTTTACACAAATGCATTAGCAGGTAGTTGCTGAATCCAGTGCTGCCAATTTTGTGATCTTGTCGCTAGATTTAGCGACTTCCCCACCCATTTTGAGACTTTTTTCAAATGCCTAGCAATAAATCTAGCAACTTCTTGGACAAACCTTATCTAGATTCCGTGACTCGCCCACTGATCTATATTTATATTAATATAGATCAGTCGACTCGCCAGTATGACGTCATCTAGCGACATTTAGCAACCATTTTTAGCTACTTTCAACTGAAAGCAATTGCCAACGCTGGCTGAATCACAGGTGTTTCATATACAAGATCACACACCCGGTGATGAAGCCAAAACCAGCCTGTCCAGTGCAAGTAGGCTTTGACTATTTAATTTTACTTCACGTTATTTTATCCGTTATCAGTTATATTGAAGAGACCTTTCTGAAGGATATTGGTTTACGTATGCCCTTTTTGAGCACTTGAGCTTAACTGAGAGTTGAGTGTTTGTAGACGTTTAGGAGGCTGTTGTGTCCACCTTGATTTATTGCAATATTGTGGTGTTCAGTTATATTTCGATTTTAGAATATAAACATGTGATTGCTTTCCTCACAAATTAACTTTTTTTTGTTTTTCACTGGCATGTCTCTTAAGTGTTGAGGAGTGCGTCGTTGAGCCTATTCAATACGAGTAAAATACAGATACTTAAGTACTGTTAAAATCAGATACTCTTAGATCTTTACTCAAGTCGTATTGGAATAGGTGATTCGTAACTTGTAATGGAGTCATTTTCGCTGTAAGGTATCTGTACTTTTACTCAAGTATGGTTTTCAGGTACTCTTTACACCTTTACACGGGCAGTCGTGGCCTAATGGATAGAGAGTCGGACTTGTAACCCAAAGGTCATGGGTTCGAGTCTCAGGTCCGGCAGGGATTGTCGGTGAGGGGAGTGAATATCCAGCGCTCTCCCCACCCTCAATACCACGACTGAGGTGAGACCCTTGAGCAAGGCACCGTACCCCCAACTGCTCCCCGGGCGCCGCAGCAATGGCTGCCCACTGCTCCGGGTGTGTGTTCACGGTGTGTGTGTGTTCACTGCTGTGTGTGTGCACTTGGATGGGTTAAATGCAGAGCACAAATTCCGAGTATGGGTCACCATACTTGGCCACATGTCACTTCACTTCTTCACTTCACTTTACATCACTGGATAGAACCAGATCATATGTTGATTGTAAGAGAACATTGTAAGAAAATTGGAGTCGAAATTGCTCACAAAATTGCTCATAATGAGAGTATGGTTTTAACAGAATTTGAAGTATAATTTGCAAAGGAAAATTTTGTTATTATTTACAGCTTGTAATATGCTTTTTGAATTTATTTGTGCTATCCTAAACCTAATTATTATTAGCAGAAATGTGTTATTATGGTAGCATATTATAATGTAAACAAAAGAGTAAATAAATAAGAGAGAGGTGCTGGTGCAGTTGTGTGTATGTTGTGTATTGAGTTTGAACAAATCAGGAAGTTCCCAGCTCTGGGGGAGAAGCAGGGCTGAATACCAGGCTTTCCCCTCTACTGTCCCGGCTTTGTACCCTCACCCCAGGCCTCAGCCCGCCAGCAGCCGCTAATCCAGTTTTGATAGCATTCACGGCCCCCCTTCCATGCTGTCCCGCCTGCCTGCCTGCCCGCCTCTTGTCATCAAGGCACAACACACACACACATACACACTCACAGGCACTTGCCGATGATTTAGATGCGCACCCATGCACACGTACGCCGTTGGTGGAATGAAATTGTACCAAAATGCCTATGGTTGCATTTCTGCCCCTCAAACTTTTATCCTCTCTAACTCAATAGAAAGAACCCCTCAGTAATCTGAAATGGCACCTTGATTGATGAAAGCCGTCTGCTCCCAGCAACCTTGTGGCTCAAGAATAACCGCATGATGTAGCAGAAGTGGAACATATGAAGAACTGAATTTAACCAATGTCCAACTTTCCTTGGTAATTGACTCTACTAATAAAAAAGGGAAAAACAAGATGACTTCATTCAAACCTTGTGTATTTACCATGTAATTTAGTGCAAATATAAAAAGTGTGTGTGCTTCAAAGCAGCAGAAGACTAAATAGATGGCCAGACGTTGTTTTGAAACATTAATGTTTTATGTTTTCTGTTTTGTTAGCCATGACAACTGTCTTAAAGAAAAAAAGGAGACTGATATTGTCTGAAGCCTGCAGTAAAACTTAATAGTCTCTTTAAAAGAGATGACCACAATAAATGCCTGTCTAAATTGTCTAAATTGTGACAATAACTGGAATCTGACCTTCAAGGTCAGGAACCTTAAAGGAAAAGGGTCAGACATACAGTCATATTCTCTTGATTTTCAAAGTCTTAAAGGGACAGTTCAACCAAAAAACTATTAACTCATGTCATTCAAAACCTGTATGCTGTTATGTTTGTTCGTGAAACACAAAATATCATTTTTGAGGAACGCCCGCAAGACCTTTGTTCAGCTTTGGAACACAAATTAAGATATTTTTGATGAAATTCGAGAGGTATATGACTCGTCCATAGACAGCAATTTAACCACCACTTTCAATTCCCAGAAAGGTACTAAAAACATTGTTAAAAAAGTCGCTGTGACTACAGTGATTCAACTTTAATTTTATGAAGTGTCGAGAATACTTTTTGTGCGCAAAAACACAAAAATAACGACTTTATTCAACAATATCTTCTGTTCTGTGTCATTCTTGTACGCTGTTTACGTTTAGCACTTCAAGGTTTTACGTCAGAACGGCAGCTTAGTATTGGCCAGCTCTTGCGTCGTGCTGCTCACGTGAACAGCCTCTGCCAAAACAGAATCGGCGTTCTGATCTAGAATCTTAAAACTTAAAGGGTTCTGTGAGTCGCTTTATACTGTATAGGCCTATTGAAACTTTTTAGGGGTTCCCATCATGGGGTCATTTTATGGATTAAGAATAAATGTTGTTTTAATTCATTTTTAATTTTATTAATTAAACATCTCGTAAACATACTTGATCACTTGAAAAAAATTGAAATAACCTATTAAACATGAAAGAAATATGCAATCATTTAAGACATTTCTAATTATATAGAACCTTTTTAGCATAAAGAGTTCTTTAAAATTCAGGCCCGATACCAAGTTCATGTACTTGTACTCGTAAAAATACCCCCGATACCAAAGGCCGATAACTTAAGTGACATAACTGACAGAATTGTCCGTGCACAGAGACACCGGCGGCAGCAGCAGAAACAATGTGAGGTGTGGAAATACTTCAGATTAATGATGACAACCCACACATTGCGAACTGCATGCTTTCAATCACAATTCGTTATCGATTAGTGAAGGCGGGATTGGCGGAATCGCGCTGAATGACACAGACCTGGGGCGCTCTCTCTCTTTCTTGCGCTCGATCCGAGTTCTCTCTCTCAGACAGCGCGCAATCAATTTTCCTCGCGCCTGAATGGTCAAATGCACACTGTAATAATAAAGAAGCTGTCCTACATTCATTAGTCTCACTGTGTTGTGCTTGGAAAACTGCAACGTCACCAAAAAAAAAAGAGAGAGAGAGAGAGAGAAATTAATAAATGTATAGGTATAGGTATCGGTATCGACGAGTACTAGAAAAAAAGTATCGGTACTCGTACTCGGTCCTTAAAAAATGGTATCGAAAAAAAAAAAAAAATGGTATCGGTGCATCCCTACTAAAAACATTTGCCTTGAAAGTATGAAATCTTTGTGCAGGTATCATAACAGTAACCATTATGCACCACCCTGTCAGATCTTCTGTGAGTGAAAGAAGGACAGTAT
Organism: Anabarilius grahami; assembly: GCA_003731715.1. NCBI lineage: Eukaryota > Metazoa > Chordata > Actinopteri > Cypriniformes > Xenocyprididae > Anabarilius > Anabarilius grahami. Next base: position 1,566,939 of record RJVU01018862.1, on the reverse strand, counting down.
CAGAGGCTTGTAATTGTATATTGAATTGGCTTAATTTATATTTATGCAGAAATATTCTTCATCCAGATGAATGGTCACTGAACTGTATATGTTCTTTCTCTCTTCAGGAATGCCAGCTGTTCTCGCTCTAGCTGGCCTGGTTCTGATGCTGCTCACCACAAGTGTCAGGTCCCAGTCGGCAGAGCTGAGGTTCCAGGGCCAGACTCAGTTTGTTGTGAACGAGAGCAGCAGGGCCATAGTGCGTCTTGTGGTGGAACGAGTTGGAGATCCAGTTAATGTCACAGCTCTGGTTCTGGTAAATTTAGAAGAGCAATCTGCATGAGTGGTTAATCCTTGTTACTATCAGTTTGTGTGTCTGTCAGTTGTTTTGGGTTTGTAAAATATGTAGCAAACCTAGTGGTTTTATCAAAATAAATATTAAATTAAATTAAATTAAACTGTATTATGCTGCTCAAAATGTTCCTATTTTGGTGCTATTTCGTGCTTTAAAAGAGTTTTTGGTAACACTTTTATTTTAGTGTCTTTGTTACATGTACTTATTGTAGTAATAAGAGTAAATTATGAATAATTACATACAACTAACCCTAAAACAAACCATATTCCTAACCCCAACCCTGTAGTTAGTACATACTGTTTATTAATATTACTATGTACTTAAATGTATAATCTATACACTGTAACACAGACACCTTAAAATAAAGTGTAGCCCTTTTTTATTGGAAAGAACTGCCAGTAAATTCACATAGTTTCTATGTGCCTTTTAATAAATGTAACAATGTAATAGTCATAGGAAGCAGAGTGACATTTTGTACTGTACATTTGATTTAGGCTCCACAGTCCTCTGTACTGCCTGATGTGTTAATGCCTTAACAGCTGGTTGGGTCTCAACACCCAAACATCTGTCTGGTAAATCATAGCATAGCACATATGGCCATAATTAGCATAGAAACACAAATATGCCTACTGTCAACACAGGCAGTGCCTGTTTAGCAGGCATGGTAAGTGGGCAACTGTTGCCGGTTCATTGAATGGCTTCTATAAATTCACAGCAAAGGAAAGATCTAAGAGCCCGTTTTGTAGCGGCTTACAGTGGGTGGCATCAAAGCATGTGCTAGAGGTGGCAGTTGTCAACCAGATGGTGCCAGTTGAGTTTAAGAGAGGTCAGGGATTTCCCGTCACAAACTTTGAGATGTTTTATAAAAAAGCATTTTTTCCCAATGCAAGTCTTAGATTTTGTTCAGCATGTTCCGAAAGAAAGAAAGAGAGAAAAAGAAAGAAAGAAAGAAAGAACATTTATGCTTTAAAAGAATTGTTCCCAAAACTAAAACTCCATGTTCTTGTTTTCCATGCATTGTCTTGTGCTTGTCCAGCTTCAGGGAGAGGACACTGGTGACTTTGAGGCCACAACTGCAGCTGCTTTTCTCCTGTCCTCTGAAAGCAGTAAAACTATCTTCATCGCTGTGAGGGATGATGACATACCTGAGGCTGATGAGACCTTTGTGTTCAACCTCCGCCTGCAGGTAATACTTGAACCGGGGAACTCTGACTCTCTGGAGGTAGAACCCAGTGGTTAAAGATCTGTGCATGTAGTTAAAAGGGTTTAGCTTCAAATCCAGTAAAAGCTGGCCGATAGTGCCTATGACCAAGACACTTAATTTTTAGGTTGTTTAAGGGGGTCTTGTTTTCTAGTAAAATAAAAATAAATAAATCTTTATATCTAAGCATGCATAAAACAATTTATATAAGCAGCAAAATTGTGTAAGATAATAAGGCTTGTTTTCAGAGAATATATTGTAGTATTATAGTTTTGTTTTTCTTACCCCATTACCAAATTGCTAGGGTTTTGTTTTGTTTTTTTGTTTTGTTTTGTTTGCTTTTGTTTAGTTTTTTTTGCTTTTGTTTTGTTTGCTTTTGTTTTGTTTTGTTCCCGCACATGACATGCAAGAAAAAAAATTACTGTGTGCACGATTTAGCCTACTATTTTTTTTCCTGCGTGTCATGTCCAGGGCTCCGTACATTTTTATACTTTTTCTTTTTAATTTTAGTTTTAATAATTTTGTTTTGTGATTGTCTTTTTATTCTTATTTTGTATTTAGCTTTAATTTATTTTTATTTCAGTTTAGTTTTAGTAATTTTAGTACTTTTTTAACTTTTGAATTTTATTTTTTAGATGTAAGTTTTTCATACAATTATTATATTTATTTTCTTTTAGCTTCATTTCAATTAATGAAAATTATCTGTTTTACTTAACTACACTGGTTTTATGAGATTAATGCTTAAAACAATAAAACATTTGCCAGTGCAGATGAAAAAAATAAACTTGAATAAATAAAATTAACTTAAAAGATATATTCTCAAAAAGAAGTTTAAATATTGTTAGCTGAAAAAATGAGAACAATTCTGATTGAGAAGAAAAGGACTTTTTACTGTCACTTAAATGTGCTTCAGGTGCAAACATTGGAGTGTTAACTTTTAATGCACACATTTTTGCTGTTTTTTCATCACCTCTAATTAATGTTTCAAATGTGTCTGTGTATGTGTGACAGAGACAGAAGTCTCTTCCTTTACCTCTATGCTTCCTCTGCCCATTTTTAAGAGTAATCCATCTCAATAGTGGGAATCCCAGAGTGGTTGAAGTTCTTGCTTGAGTGGACAACATTGAAAGCTTGTCAACTGTTCAGCCACAGCTCAATGGCCCATAAGCCCTTGCGTGTTCTTTGATGGGTTCCGCTAACTTTTTATAAGGGTTAAGTAATGGCACTGCAACAGCAACCCTACGTTAGAAGTCACCTTCAAGCGAAATAACCAACTGTGACAGCCACAACTGTCAGTGCCGTAAGATTAAAGAGCCGTTATGCAAAGCTAATCTCTATAAGAAAAGCACAAGCCTGGAAATAAGCTTCCTATAACACGCAAAGGAGGAGAATTTCCTAGCAGCTTAATTTACGTACCACTAGTGGCACCAAATGGAACTGCAAAAATAACACCTGTTTCCAAAAGGTTTTCCACAGGTTTTATGCAATTAGTTGATTCAGAAGATGATATGTCGGACTGCTTAACCAAACCAGACACTTGGTTTAATTTTTTTACTAATAATTCTGTGTATAATTTGTATTTATATGTACAGGAGAACTTCTCACCAAAAAATAAATAAACAAATAATCAACACGTGCATGCACACATGATTTTGGTTTAACCTCGTTCTAATGTTAATGAGCAACCGCATGCAAAAAGCTAGTAATTTGCATAAACACGCCCAAACTACCATATAAGGGTTTTCCATACAACCTTTCCTTTACAGCCTTTCATCACTCTCAGCTCTCTAAAGACGATCCTTGAGAAGTGTCATGTGTGTTATCCTCAAAACCAGTTCAAACACAATGAGCACCTTTATTATGTTATTTTGTAACTTGCCAGTAAGCTATTTTCCATGAGTGCGAGACTTCCGATTCATTAGCCACTATAGATAAATAACTAGAAGAATATAAAAGTGCAGTAAACGGTAAAACTATTTGTGCTAGGAACCAGTGATTATTATTATGATAATAAATTAAAATTATATAATGACAAATACCAGTTTGCAATGTCAAACAGCATAATGAACTGTTTTTGTACAGCTAAAATAATTTCATTGTCTGACTCTGGAAGCCTCACATATTCATCTTGCTCAACAAATGGCTAAAACCGTTAAACATAAGGTGGATAGACCCAGATTACACAGACCTCTCATTAGCCAGCTGAACATACTTATTTCTAATTTGTTCATGAAAAGTTTTGTATGCAGATGTCATGCACAAATTTGTGTGTACGCATGGTTGGTGAATGAGACCCACTGTTTAGAAATTTAGAAATCAACAATTGGCTTACTTTTAGTCATCTCATTAAACATTAAACTGAGATGGAGGTATTTTTACATAAAAAAATTACATTCATCACATTTGTGTTATCTAAGGATGTGTTTCTCATAGAGGAGTCTCATTTGAGGGCCTCTCTTTACTGTGGTGTCCCAGTATGTTGACAGTGAGTGATTAATGACAACAGGTCGCGGCTCCACTGTCTACTTGTCCGCTGTTTAACAAATGAACCTCAGGCTGGCAGAATGGGGCAACTTAGGGTTGACAAAAGACCACTGGCATGCAATGAAACCCTAGCTGAAGGCACTAAAAGGAACCCAAGACAGTCCTTAAGAGTAATTTACATGAAACATATGCTAATTATTGATAGAAAAAAAAAGCATAATGGGGAAAAGAAAATTGTTGTTCTGTATTCCGCACACTACATTATCTCGCTTATCATTTTTCAATGAAAATGTTTGCAAGCAAGTCTAATAAATGTCTGTTACTGAAGTATCTCTATAGAAGTTTTTACACTCTGCATTGGGACAAGGAGGGAGGGTGTTTGTGCGTTGTAGAACCGAGCTGGACCTCTGTCACGGCGAGCAGGGAATTGTCTGAGCATGTGTATTCCATGTCTGTGTTTCCACTGCAACAAGAGTGAAAGAAATCTCTGTTACAGCTGGGAAAAACTCATTTTAATGGTGTGCTCAAAAGAGGGTTTATGTTCTTACATGGTCATGCTCTTTTTATCTCTTTTTGTACTCTCTATCACAGGCACTCATACACACTTAAAAAATATGCATTCAATATGTTTAATCTGAAATTCACAATTTCTGCATATACAGCTACGGAAGTATGTGTATGTATTTATTTCTGTAATATGTATTTCTACATACATTGGTTATAGAATGTGGTTTGATTTGCACAACAACAGACAAACAGTCACAATAAAGTAAAAAGAAAAGTACAACATGTTCCTGAAACAACATCTTTGTTGATCCTGGAATAACATTCCAATCAACAAATCAGATTTGAGGGGCAGTTTACAGTTTGTCAAGTTTAGGCTTACAACCAGGGTTAGGTGCTTCTACATCAGTGGTATTCATATATCATTTCCCTCTGATTTTAGGGATAACTTATAGGTAGGGGTAGGGAGAGGGTTAGGTTTACATTAGGTTACATGGATAGAAATGTTGTTCCAGAATCAACAAAATATGGCAAAATCATGGTTACCATCTACATTTTTTTTTTTTTTTCATTTAAATTATTTACTTTTTCAGAGCTCATCAAATGGCGTGAGGGTGGGAACTCCAAATACTGCCACCATCACCATCCTGTCTAATGACAATGCCTTCGGAATAATTTCCTTCAACTCAGTAAGTTTCTTTTTATTTCCTCAATGAACAGCAGGAAGAAACTGTTCAGAGCATGCTGGGGAGGGGTGACTGTAACTTAGCATGATCTGTGTGGGGGGTAATTAAACTCTAGAGAGTTGTGGGGGGGTCGATGGATGGGAAAGTGAGAGTGAGGGAGTGGTGTGGGTCAGATGCCTGAGAGGAAAGGTTGTTGAGATGGGAGTCCAGGGAGACTACTGAGTGGCTAAGAATTTTAAAGAAAAAAAGGCAAGCAATTTACTGAATGGATTAGCTTGTTAATAATTTATATTTCAATGTTGTCATGGAAACTGACTTCTCATATTATCACATTGACATCATTGATTCTTTATTTTCTTTTACTAAAAATCAGTGTGCCTTGATTGTTTTAACTAGATTTTAACTCATTCTGTATCTACATGACCATTGTTTCACAACATATTTTATAATAATAGTAGTGCAAGATTCTGCAGAGAGCATTTGTCAATATTGAACATACAGTGCCCTCCACAATTAATGGCACCCTTAGTAAATATGAGCAAAGGTGGCTGTGAAAATAAATCTGCATTGTTTATCCTTTTGATCTTTCATTCAAAAAATTCACAAAATTCTAACCTTTCATTGAAGTAAAACAATTTAAAGTGGAGGGAAAATCACATTACGAAATAAATGTTTTTCTCCAGTACATGTTGGCCACAATTATTGGCACCCCTAGAAATTCTTATGAGTAAAATATCTCTGAAGTATATTCCCAGTCATATTTAAATTTTTTAGCACACCAGGGTGACTAGGAGCATGAAATTGTCCAGCCAGGACTTCCTGTTCCACAGGAGTATAAACATGAGGAAACACAAAGGCCAAATTCCCGTAATCATTCATCACAATGAGTAAAACCAAAGAATATAGTTCTGATGTGCAGCAAAAGATTGTTGAGCTTCACAAAATAGAAAGTGGCTGTAAGAAAATAGCTAAAGCATTGAAAATCCCCCTTTCCACTATCAGGACAATACTTAAGAAGTTCCAATCAACTAAAGATGTTACAAATCTGCCTGGAAGAGGATGTGTGCCTAAATCGTCCTAATGTGTGGTGAGGAGGAAAGTTTGAGTGGCCAAAGACTCTCCAAGGATCACAGCTGGAGAATTGAAGAAATTAGTTGAGTCTTGAGTCTCAGAAAGACTAAAAAAAATGATCAAAGAGCACCTACATCCCCACAAGTTGTTCGGGAGTGTTTCAAGAAAAATCCTCTGCTCTCATCCAGAAACAATCTCCAGCATATTCAGTTGTCAGACACGACTGGAACTTCAAATGTGAATGGCTTCTATGGTCAGATGAAACTAAAAAAGAGCTTTTTGGCAGCAAACCCACTAGATGGGTTTGGTGCACACATGGATAAAAAGCACCCCATGTCCACGGTTAAATATACTGGTGGATCTTTAATGTTGTGGGCCTATTTTTCAGCTGGAGGTCCTGAACATCTTGTTCAGATACAAGATATCATGGATTCTATCAAATACTAACAAATAAAAATCAGTATTCAAAAGAAGTACCTACTCTGAGAGTATGCCATGTCGGACACAGCCTAGTCATCCTGAAGACTTAGATTAGCTATAGTTTGGGTTGTAGATAAACTCTGCAGGAACTTGGCCCTCCAGGACCAGGACTGGACACCCGTGTCATAGGACCAATTCTCTTGATCTGTTAAAGGGATAGTTCACCCAAAAATGAAAATTCAATGTTTATCTGCTTACCCCCAGGGCATCCAAGTTTATTCTTCTTTGTTTCTTCAGTAGAACACAAATGATGATTTTTAACTCCAACCGTTGCAGTCTGTCAGTCGTATAATGCATGTCAGTGGGAACTTCGTCTAAAAGAGTAAAAAAAACATGCAGACAAATCCAAATTAAATCCTGCGGCTCGTGACGACACATTGATGTCCTAAGACACAAAACGATCGGTTTGTGTGAGAAACCGAACAGTATTTATATAATTTATAAAACACCACTATGTCCAACTGCCCTCTACATCTGGTTGGTGAGGTCTGACAACGCATTCTGATGACGGAAGTGATCTCTCACGCTTTGCCTCAATGAGTGCGAGACATCACTTCCGTTGTCAGAGCGCATTCAGACCTTACCAACCGGATGTGCAGGGCAGTTGGACATAGTTGTGTTTAAGAGGTAAAAAATGATATAAATACTGTTCGGTTTCTCGCACAAACCGATCGTTTCGTGTCTTAGGACATCAATGTGTCATCACGAGCCGCAGGGTTTCATTTGGATTTGTCTGTGCATGTTTTTTTTACTCTTATAGACGAAGTTCCCACTGACATGCATTATACTAATGACAGACCGCAACAGTTGGGGTTAAAAATCATAATTGTTTTCTACTGAAAAAAAAAAAGTCACCTAAATCTTGGATGCCCTGGGGGTACGCAGATAATCATCACATTTTCAGTTTTGGGTGAACTATCCCTTTATTGCAGTTCCTGATATCCCTAATTTCTAATTATGTCAGTCCATAGATGAACCAGTGATTGAAGTTTGCTTTTTGTTTAGACCTCCCTCATTACTGTGGAGGAGCCAAGAGGTAGAAGCCAGTATGTGCCTCTCACTCTTCTCCGAGAGAAGGGAACCTATGGGACTGTGACCGTCAACTTTGAGGTGATCATTGCCAGACAGTTTGACTCTGAGGAGGAAAAAAAAAACCTTGTGCAATAAAAAATTATATTGCATATTCTCTATCTATATTTTTGTTATTAATTCACAGATTTTTGGAGGTCCAAACCCTGCCAGTGAAGATCTCAGTCCAGACATGGGGAACATCACTATTCCTCCTGGTCGTGCTGTTGTAATTTTCAGCATCATGATACAAGATGACAAGGTACTGTTTTTTTTTTTTTTTAATAAACAAAATAAATCACATGAATAATGACAGCTTAAAGTTAATGTGAAACATATATTTTTTCTGAAATGTATCCATTTCTGAGAGAATTTGTCTTTTTAATGAGAAAAACATGCAGGCTGAGACTTGATTTCATCCATTCACAATTGATTGAATTCTGAGAAGTGGGTTATATCTCCAGACTTTTGGAGAAGAGGGGCCAAGAATGTGCATTTTGACTATATTTGTTATATTTCTCAATTTGCGTTTATGCTACGGAAGCTTGTTTCCACCACTGAATAAAAAAAAGAGGTAATTGCCTTTTTTTTTTAAATCTCACAATTCTGACTTTTTTTCTCAGAATTGCATGATATAAAATCACAATTCTGACTTTTTTTTCTCTGAATTGCGTTATATAAACTTTTGTGAGTTGTAAAGTCAGAATTCTGAAAAAAGTCAGTCTTTTTTATTCAGAATTGGACTTTATAACTCGCAATTGCGAGTTTATATCTCGCAATTCTAAGAAAAGAAGTCAGAATTGCGAGATATAAACTCACAATTGTGAGAAAAAAGTAGGAATTGTGAGATATAAATGCGCAATTGCGAGGGAAAAAAAAGTCAGAATTGTGAGAAAAAGTCTGAATTGTGAGAAATTGCAAGAAAAGTATTTTTTTCCCCTCAGAATTGAATTTTATAACTCTCAATTGTCTAATTTTTTGTTTCTTTTTGACCTTAATAAAACGTCACATCAACAGTCTGCATAAGTCTTAATCATAATATGTGTTGATTTTGATCTCGCATCTCCTTTAGCTTCCAGAAGATGATGAAACCTTCACAGTGCATTTGACAGAAGCAGCTGGCGGAGCTTTACTCAATCCTAACAGAAGCAGTGTGCAGATCAAGATCTCCCGTAATGATGCTCCCATCCGCTTCTCCAAGCCCACACTGGTTGTGCCGGAGAACATCGGTGTCATTTCTCTTACCGTTACACGTGGTAGAACTGAGGATGGTCTTCTGATCGGTTCTGATGACAGAACAGTATCTGTGGCCTATGCAGTAGTTACGGGCAGTGGGGCGGCCAGTGCTACACTGTTGTCAGACTTTGTGGATCTACAGACAGAGAGGATGGTTGTTTTCCCTCCAGGGGTCCATGAAACAGAACTCCGCTTCAGCATCAGAGATGACAACATTCCGGAGATTGCAGAGTCTTTCCAGGTGGTTCTTCTGGAAGAGACCCTATTGGGGGACGCGGTGCTGATGACTCCAAGTATGGCACTTGTGACCATCGAGCCCAATGATAAGCCTTATGGAGTCCTGTCAATCAGTCCTTCCCCAATACAACCACACATCATCAATGAAGACCTGAACCCGATGTGAGTAGAATATTGTTTACAGTGTAAAGATACTTGCATTAAAGGGTTAGTTCACCCAAAAATGAAAATTCTGTCATTAATTACTCATGTCGTTCCACACCCGTAAGACCTTCGTTCATCTTCGGAACACAAATTAAGATATTTTTGATGAAATCCAAGAGCTTTCTGACTCCTTCATAGACAGCAATTTAACCACCACTTTCAAGGTCCAGAAAGGTACTAAAGACATAAAATAGTTGACGTGACTACAGTGGTTCAACCTTAATGTTATGAAGTGACAAGAATAATTATTGTGCACAAAAATAACGACTTCATAAAGTATAATTCTAAATCATATACTGATAAAGTTTCTCTGTCTCAGATACGAAGGTATCATCATTGTGCGGAACGGAGGAACTCATGGAGCTGTTTCAGTTCAATGGAATATTACGAGAAACTCCACAGATAGGACTCCAGTCTCTGCCGACCTCAACCCTGTGTCAGGTACACTGAGGTTTGCTGAGGGCCAGATGAATGCTGTACTGCCTTTAAACATCACTCAGGACAACCTTCCTGAAGAGGCAGAGGCCTTCCTCCTCAGATTGATCCCAGGATCTGTTCAAGGAGGGGCTGAAGTGGATGAGCCTATGGAAGTGAGTGCTTGGCATGTGTTTGGTTTTTAGCTAATGCATTTAGAGAATATGTTTGGATTGCAGATCATAGATCGGTGGTTGCTCAATTCTGAGGTGGATTTAGTTATGAAAAACTAAAGTGCGAGTTGACGTTGATGACAACTTGAAGCCCTCTTTTAAATTTTTGGAAGGAAAATATTATTATTCATAGCGTGCCCGGGCACTGGTTGTCTTACATGATGAAATGTCACCCTCTTTGATGATATTCTAGACCTTTATGCTTAATTTCAGACAACCATGGTAGCAGATCCCTCTTGGACCTCACTGGGAGGTTTGTGGTAAGACATCCAGGGAGGTTGTTGTCTTACTCTGGCTCAGACCCCTTGTCAAAGAGGAAGTTCCCGGATCAGAGCTGGTTCTTAGTTACCATCTGGGCAGCACTTAGTCCGTTTAAGCGGATGTGGTGTAAAATGAGACACATGTGTCTCTCTGGCACAGCAGCATCACAGACTGCTGGTTACACCGAGTGTCACTTGGGTGTTCCCTTCATGTGGTCCCAGCACAAAATAGCCCACAGCAGAGCCTGTGGGAGGCTGTGTGTTCTCTTTATAACTTGTCTGTTGCAACTTTGATTATGTGTGAAAGGAGTGGATAAATCCAACCCGTGTTTATGTATAAACCCATCAGTTACTCATAAGTGTAAGCAGGAGTTTGATAGCTGAATTGGCTTTGCAGGATGTGAAAACTAAGTGTGAGGAGCCTATTCATGTCAACTGTCCATAAATTCAATGAAAAAAATCCCCAAATTGCAGTACTACAAATATTTAGAGAGGTCTTGTGCCTTGGTCTGATGAGGCTTGGGTAAATGGCAGAGTAATAAACTAGCTCATGAATGCTATTTTTACGCTCTCGTGATGTCTAATGAAAGAGAAGGGCTTTCTAAGATTAGTTTGCTGTGAGTTTTACACAGATAGTCTGATTTTACATTCACTGTAATGAATGGTGACATTTGTTTATTGCTTTGTGTTACAGGTTTTAATATAGAGAGGAAAATATCAGGTTATGATAGAGGAAACTGAACTTTAAAGCAATGATTTAGTTGCAATCTCTGACACTGTGAATTACTACAGATGATATTGAGTCTTTCTTCAGTTATGATTGGAGTTAAAAAACTGAAATCATATTTATAGTAATTTGTTTCCATTGTAAATCTTTGGGGCAAGACACATCGGAAGGTTTAAAACCAGGAAAGTGCAAATGTTTTGCATTTTTCAAGAAAATGTACACTTTTACAGTGTGCTTGTATATTTGTTAAAGTGTTTGTTTATATAAATTTTCAATTGCATTATTTGAGCACTATGTGAGCATTGCACATAACCAGGCACGCTGTGACATGAGATAAAAAGGTATATTTACCATGTTAATAAGAGTTTTTGTCTTCCGCCATGGCATAACAAGTGACAGGGGATTCTATTTTTGAAGTGGTGTTTATTTCTGCAACATTGTGGCTGACAGCTCTAAGTATCTTGGGTGTTTTTTTTTTTTTTTCACTATTTAAATTGTTTAATTTGAGTTTAATATAATTTTTTCCGTTACTTCAATAGCCACAATGAAAGTGACAATGGATAATGAATTCAAATGGNCTTCTAGATCGATCACTTTCTCACGAAGAGCTTTATTCTCTGACTGTACTTTTGCGAACTTCTGCTCGACGAGGGAAAGGCGGCGGTCATAATCAGCAGTAGCATTTTCCACCTCCTTAATTCTATCCCCGAGGCAAGCTAGAGCTACTTGAGTGGACGCCAACGATGCTTCCAAAAGATCAAATCGATCATTCATCGTTTTGCTCATATTCTGTATTGCCAGAAGAATATTGGTAGATTCAGCGTCAGTCTCGCCACTCGACCAGGATGCCGCGGCCTGTTCTGCCATCTCCGAAGGCGACTGAGCAGGGGATTCATTCAATGCTTTATCCAGCTTCTTTCCCCTTTCAGCTTTGGGCTTAGTCATTATACTGCTCTTCAACAAAGAAAATTATGAAGTAAAAGAAACCGAGAAATTAAAACAATGACCGATTAACTTAAAATATGGAGAGGAGCTCAGCAGAACACGTCTACTCCATTCGGTACTCAATAGCGCCCCCCTTATCCATTTCATTTTGATTGGGAGACAGCAGTGCACTTGCAGAGAGAGATGGCCACACACTCTTGTGAATGGTTGTGATTCATGGTATTAACAGAAAAATTGCCTGTTTCTGGAATCTTATAAAATCGTGTCTGCTTAGGACACAGTGTTATGTGGTTGTTTTTTTGTTTTTTGTTTTTTTTGGCTTTGGGGCTACTGTTTTAGAATGAACCTCTGGTTGTGCATTACCAATGGAAATCCTGTGGGGTCTTTTTTTTCCTCTAAATCTCCTTTTGGTATATACACATCTGATATTTTGAATAGAACATGACAAAGACAAGATTAGTAAGTAATTTCACATATAATGTTATGTCATCATTTACTCACCCTCATGTCTTTCCAAGCCTGTATGACTCTCTTTCTTCTGTGGAAAAAAAGAAGATATTTAGAGAAATGCCTAGTGGTTTTTTTATTTGTTTTTTGTTTCATATTGTTTTGTTTTTTGTCATACAATGGAAGTCAATGGTCATTAAAACTTTTTGGTTATCAGTATTCTTCAAAATACTTATTTTTTGTGCCCCACATTTTTAGATCCAGTGTGCGTTAATGTTTATTCTGGAGTAATGTTTTTTCGACCCATAGAATTACTGTATTTTTGCTTGTTGGAACAAACTAAAGTTTGAGTGATTGAAATGATTGTCTATTACTAAGCTTAACTATGGAAGACAGAACATTTCTGTAATGAAACTGAACTATTGTTCTTCTTTCACAGATGCTATTCTTCATTCAAGATAGTGATGATGTCTATGGTCAATTTGGCTTTCATCCAAGAAAGAATCAAAGTATTCAGAGTCACCCAGAGGGACGCTTCCTGTCACTTAGCTTCCTCCGAGAAGGGGGGACCATGGGTGAGGTACGACTTACCCTAACTGCCCTCTACATACCTGCCAGACCATTGGACCCCTCACGAGCCAGGGATGGGGTGCTGAATGGTACCAGTGTCAACAGTGTGCTGTTCAGTTCCGGTCAGTCACAAGCTCAACTCATCTTGCCCATTCGAAATGATGCCTTTCTGCAGAATGGGGCTCATTTCCTCATACAGGTAGGATATGTCATTTAAAGACCTTTTTAACAATGTCAAAATATGCATATACTGTTAAAATGTATAGCTTGAATTCTTTTTGGTTAAAAGTGTCTGTATAAATATTAATTACTTTAATTATGAGGCTGTTTATTTTATTTTATTTTTTTAATTGTTTAAAGTCATTTAAAGTTTCTCTGAAGCTTCTTTCATGTGTTTCTTAATAATTTAAGCCCGGTACCTAAAAGCATCAAATGTTTGTCGTTCATTAATTAGCAATATTGTGAGGATGTGCACTACTGATTATTATTATTTAGTTTTATTTTTTTTTAAATTTAATGCTTTTAATTAGCAAGGCTGTGTTAAATTGATCAAAAGAGAATAAATACATTTATAATGTTACAAAATATTTCTAATTCAAAAAAATGCTGTTCTTTTGAAATTTCTATTCATCAATGAATCCTGAATTTAAAAAAAAGAAAAAAAGAAAGAAATTGTTTCTTGAGCTTTAAATCAGCATATTAGAATGATTGCTGAAGGATCATGTGGCACTGAAGTGAAGTAATGGCTGCTGAAACTTCAGCCTTGCCACCACAGGATAATATTTCATTTAAAATATATAAATATAAAACAGTTACATTTTAATACTTTAATACTATAACTTTTAATACCAAAAAGTTAAATTGCAATCTCACAATATGACTGTTTTACTGTATTTTTGATCAAATAAATGCAGCCTTGGTGAGCATAAGAGACTTCTTTTAAAAACCTTTAAAAAAATCTTACAGACACAAAACCTTTTAACAGTAGTGTGGCTTCTGGCTTGTTGCCTTGGAATTAGTGTTGACTTGTTGATTATGCAGAGAAGCAATACAAGAGCCCTTGAAAGAGAGAAAAAATGCTCTCATAGCATTTTAGAAGAGGATGACCAAGCATGTGAAGTGCTCTCCAAGAGAATTAAACATTTCCAATTGTTGCAAAAATTCATTAATTCAAATTCCTTTCTTTTTTAATTCATTTAAAAAAAAAAAAAAAAAACATTTACTAAAATAAGTTTCTGGTCTCTCCTTAGTTGGACAGTGTGCAGTTGGAGAACATCACCCCACCAATCCCATCTGTGAGTCCTCGTTTTGGAGGAGCTTTGAACATCTCCCTGATCATCACACCTGATATTGCTAATGGAGAGATTGGCTTTACCAGTAATCAGACAGTGGTGGTGCTGGAACCAGAAGCTTCTAACACCAGCTTGGTAAACAATACTCGATTTTTTATTTTAACATTTTTTTACATTTTTCAAAATCCTGTTTAATGCAGAAATAAAATCACAGATTTTTGATGTGGTCTCAGACTTTTTGATCCTACTGTATACTTGGATGGAGAAAATATGGAAAAAAGTATTCTCTCTGATTTTAGATAACTCTTCAGCTGAGGCGAGATGGTACTGATGGTCAGGCAGTGGTCTTCTGGAGTCTGCGGCCCACTGGCGAGAACAGAGATGATGTCACTGAGGGTGACATTTCACCTTTCACTGGATCAGTCATGTTCCTCTCAGGACAAAGTGAAGCAGCGATTAACATCAGTGTAAATGCTGACAACATCCCAGAGATCAATGAGACCGTCATTCTTACATTAGACAGGTCTGTTTTACTTGTCATAATGACATCTAGACATTTTAAGGTGTGATTTAAGTGTTCAAATACTTTTTGGATCCACTATAGGCTACACACATATAGTATGTGCAGTTTTATTTATTTTGTACTCATTGTGCCGGGACTGTCTTTGTCCACCCCCACTTTTCTTTCGTAGGGTAGAAACCGCTCGTTTTGTAGTGTACTTTGGGTAAGTGTGTACTAGAGAGACTGTGCCTTATTGTGTGCTGTGAATCAACTCTTTATGTGGAAAAGTATCCACTCTGAACTTTCAGGGGCTTTGTCTTAATGTTTCGATGGGGGATGTCTCTTTTATTTGGGTGTGTGAAATGAATAGCAAGAGTGTGTTTGTATATGTTGGGGGTTACTGCACTTGGATGCAGGCAAACGCTGCTTGTACTCATTTAGCACCTCATTTACCAAGTTCCTTTATTCTGTCCTGTAAAAACATCGGTGTTTGTATGCATGCAGCACATCCTCTGAATGCGTTTGTTTGGAACACTTCTCCTGCAAGCTCTTTGTCAGCCATTTTACTAATTATCTGGAGCCTTCAGTGCTCAGACCAAGCCAAGCTCAGTTTATGCACAAGACCCCCGCTGAGGAGGGAAGATAGTAGGTTACGTGACTTGTCAAATCAGCATAACCATGAGGCCTTAGGTCAAGCATATTTAAGACACTTTCAAATTCCAGTGAACACACTCTTACACATCCAAAATACAAATCTGGCAAAAAGTTTGTTACAGTATGGTATATTATAATGCACAATCATGTTCTGTTTTAAGCAGTATGGGCATATTTATTTTATATACACATAAAATGCATAATATATTACAGTACATTTTTTCAGCTTACTAATAATATTACATTACAGTGTCACTGATTATCACCATATTGTTGTACAGGACGAATGTGGACAATCAGATCCTCAAACCAGGTTTCACCAGCCGAGAAATTGTCATTTTGGAGAACGATGACCCTGGAGGAATATTTGAGTTTTCACAAGTCTCTAAAGGACCTTGGTTGATCAATGTAAGGCATTCATTGATTGATTGATTGATTAATTAATTAATTCATTCATTTATTTGATTCATTCACCCACTCACTCACTCACACACACACACACACACATCCATCATCCCACCCACTCACTCACTCATCCACCCACCGACTCACTCACTGACTCACTCACTCACTCCCTCACCCACCCACTCACTCCCTCACCCCCTCACCCACCCACCGACTCACCCACTCACCCACTCACCCACCCACCGACTCACCCACNTCATCCCACCCACTCACTCACTCATCCACCCACCGACTCACTCACTGACTCACTCACTCACTCCCTCACCCACCCACTCACTCCCTCCCTCACCCACTCACTCCCTCCCTCACCCACCCACCGTTGGAGTTTAGCATGTAACATTGCATGTCAGTTTCCGAAAGTAGCCTATTTCTTGGCAAGTACCTGTATATCTACTAATTGTATTATTCAACTATAATTTTGATCCTAACTTTTATTTAACTTTTTTTTCTTTTTTTTTTCTTTGTGATTACTTGGAAACTACACACAAATGTGACTTGATCGGATGATTTGTTGGCTGTGCAGGAGGGGGAGACAGTTGAACTGAGGGTGATCAGAGAACAGGGCCAGTTACTCAACCAACTCATAAGATATACAGTGATTCCTTCTGGAAATGCTCAGTTTTATGGTGCCACAGGGATCCTAGAGTTCCAGCCAGGGGAGAGGGAAGTGATGGTGGCCCTAGTAGCCAAGCCTGATGGGATACCAGAGGTAAGTCTTCAGGACTAATGATTAGTGGTGCCTAATGTTTATCATAATAATATAACTGACCTTGTGTTATGTAAGATGATCTACAAACTTCCTTACATTTCCCTTAATGTTAAGATACTTTAACACTTCACATATTTTTGTCTGTTTTGTCTTCAGCTAGATGAGACATTCTCAGTGGTCCTTAGCAGCCACAGCACGCCAGCTAGTCGCCTTGGTAACCTAAGGCAGGTCAACATTACTGTGCGTAAAAGTGATGACCCATTTGGGGTCATTGAGTTCATTCAACCTGCCCTAGACTTCACCATCAATGAGAGTAAAGCCATGGATGTTCAGTCAGGTACAGAGATCTTTAAGCTACAGCTTTGGGTCACTTTACTTTCTTATCTTTTAGTTTCAGTTGTTTGTCATTTTAAAATAACATCTCATTATGTTCTCTGATAGCATCCTACCCCATTGGGAGAAGCAGGGGTAGGTTTGGGAACGTGTCAGTCTTGTGGATTCTTGAGCCGACCCATTCAGGAGACATTAACCCAGTGCAGGGTGAGATCATCTTTGCTGAAGGGGAGTACCTGAAGAACCTGACCCTTTTTTCTGTGCCAGATGAGGTAAGCTTCAGCAGTTGTCGATAATACTGTTTATTGAGGACAACCATATTTATATTACAAATTGATCATTTGTTTGATGCAGATCCCAGAGAAAATTGAAAATTTCAACATCACCCTTCTGAACACAACGGGTGGAGCAAGACTAGGAAGCAATCTCAGTGCAAAGTTAAGCATTCGTGAGAATGATGATCCAATATATTTTGCCGGTATGTTTTGGATTCATTATAATGTAAATATTTATTTGAAGACAAAAAGGTTACACATGAGCCCCGTGCTGAAAAATCCAGCATTGCTGCTCACCACATAAGGTATGTTTTGGTTGCTGGTTTTCTGGTCACCAGCACTGGAAGCGGGAGTGCTAGTAGAGCAGCTACACTAGCTCAGTTTTGCTTGAGAACAGAATGATTATGCTGGTCCACCAGCTAGACCAACACTATACCAGATTCAACCATCATAAACCTGCCTGGACCAACATGGAATTCCTGCTGGTTTTATGCTGGACTTTTCAGCAGGGCACTCAAGAGTCAAAAAAAAAAAAAAAAGTGAGATAAAGTTTAAAATAAGTAATAAAGTCACATTGTAGCATGTAAATTCATATTGTGGGAAATAAAGTAACAATTGTGGGAAGTTTATATACAGTATATAAACAAATGCATACTTTTATTTTGCAAGGATGCATTAAAGTTCACCCAAAAATTATCCCATAATTTACTCACCCTCTAGCCATCCTAGATGTGTATGACTTTCTTTTTTTATGACTTTCCAAACACAATCAGGGTTATATTACAAAAATATCCAGGATCTTCCAAGCTTTATAATAGGAGTGAATGGTGCCATTTTTTGAATCCCAAAAAAGCGCATCCATACATCATAAAAGTAATCCATACAGCTCCAGGGGGTTACTAATGGCCTTCTGAAGTGAAGCGATGTAAGAAAAATATCCATAATTATAACTTTATAAACTGTAATCACTAGCTTCCGGTAATGGCTTTCCTGTAGCTCAGTGGTTAGAGCATGGCACTAGCAATGCCAAGGTCATGGGTTCGATCCCAGGGATTGCACATACTCAATATACAAATGTATAGTATAATGCAATGTAAGTCGCTTTGGATAAAAGCGTCTGCCAAATGCATAAATGTAAATGTAAATGTAATGGCCGTCCATGCGTTCATGAGAGAGTCGAGTTCTGGCATATGATGTAAGATGTATGCTACTCCTACATCTTACATCAAATGCCAGAACTCGACTCTCTCATGAACGCGTGGACTGTAAGCTTAGGTGAGTCTAGACTCCTCTCACAGTTCAAACAAATAAGGCTGGGCAACAAACTCAAGCTCCTTCAAAATTTCTCTTAAATTATCTAGTTTGTGACTGGTGCTTTGTTTTGCTCTATCTTCTGCGTTTCCACGTTCTTCAGTACGTCTTGCTTCAGGTTAGAGGTCACTCTTCGACCGGAACTAGACTTGTGTACAGCTGTTACCAGAAGCCAGTTATTATAGTTTATAAAGTCATAAATATGGAATCTTTTTCTACAAAAACACATAGCTTCGCTTCAGACGGCCTTTATTAACCACCTGGAGCTGTATGGATTACTTTTATGATGGATTGATGCATTTTTGGGGTTTTTTTTGAGCTTCAAAATATTTTACCCTTCACTCCCATTACAAAGCTTGGAAGAGCCAGGATATTTTTTAATATAACTCTGATTGTGTTTGGCTGAAAGAAAAAAAGATGTATACAGGATGGCTTGAGGGTGAGTAAATTATGGGATAATTTTCATTTTGGGTGAACTATCCATTTAAATTGACCAAAAGTGACAAATGTTTCAAAACTTTTTTTCTTGTATTCGCCAAAGAAAAAACATTTATTGCAGTTTCCACAAAAAGTATAATAAACAGCACAAGTTTTAACATTTATAATAGTAAGAAATGTTTTTTTTTGAGCACCAAATGAGCATGTTAGAATGATTTCTAATGGATCATGTGACACTGAAGACTGGAGAAATGGCTGTTGAAAATTTGCAGGAATAAATTACATTTTATAATACATTAAAACAAGTTATTTATCCAACAGTTAAATTATAATATTATTTCACAATATTTCTGTTTGTACTGTATATTGATCAAATAAATGCATCTTTGGTGAGCATAAGAAACTTCTTTAAAAAAAAAAAAATAATAAAAAAGTGTTACCGAATTTAAACTTTTAAACAGTTTTTTTTTTATTATATATACTCCGAGGTGGAAACGGTCTTCCATAATAGACCCCTTTGCCAATCCTGGTCATTGTTGTGGTATGTTATATTTGCTCACTGTATCAATATAAAATGATATTTTGTTCTCGTTTGTAATGTGTTTTCTAGAGCCTGTGGTTCAGAGAGTACAAGAAGGGGGCATGGCCAATTTCACCATTCTACGAGCTGGTCTGGCTAATTTTATCACCACAGTGAAGTATCGTTTTGAGTACGGTGACACATCACCAGGTGACTTCACTCCACTTAGTAATGACTCAATGCTGGTCTTTGATTTTGGAGAATGGATGAAGAACATATCAGTTGCTGTGGTAGAGGACGACCTACCAGAGACAGATGAACCATTCTACATAGTTCTCTTCAACGCCACGGGTTTGTCACATCCTCTTCATTAAGTTTTAATTAAACAGATATCCAGTGCATTCTATGTTACAGATGTTTGGTCCCTTTTAACTTGCGTTGACATTTAGTTTGTGATGCATTATTTTGGGTGCCAGTCCTACAAATCTCCATGTTTTAAGTGCACTGTCTATATTACCCAATTAGCTTCATTAAATTCCCACTCTGAGAGACAAATCCTCAACTCTTCAACTGTTCTGCAGAGCTAATAAATCCACCCCATTAAACATTTGTTTTGATTCACACAAAGCACTGTTGATTGGCCTTGACTCTCAAAAGCCCTTTCTAATCCCTGT
>RJVU01018862.1:1485876-1546573 GCA_003731715.1 Anabarilius grahami | reverse complement strand
GGAAAAGGGTTGGGTGACTGTATAAAGTTAATTAAAGAACCACTTGCCTGAGGGACTGTGTTCAGATGCATGCTGGGCGTTATTATGATATGAAGAGTTTTGAGTTTAATATGATTGATGTGGTTAGCTTGTACCAATTACAACAGTGTCTCATGTATACTGATCACAAGAATAAATTACTTTAAAAAAATTGATTTTTAATGACTTGCCCTGCTAATGCTTAAGGAAAAAGAGTTGCCTTGCTGCCTATAAATATAAGAAAGTATAAGAGTAATAATGTACTTGTATCCTATATTCATGTGTGTTTGTATATGGATCTTATCAGGTGATGCAGTGGTATATGGTCGACACACTGCTACAGTGGTGATTGAGGCCAATGATGATGCCAATGGAATATTCTCTCTGGATTCCACTCAGAAACCAGTGGAGGAGGGAAGAACCAATAACTTTTAGTGAGTCTCCAGTTCTCTACAACCTCTAATATACAGTTGAACTAGATGTAAATTTAACAGCACAGATTGATTTTGATTTAACATTGTCTTTTAGTATTGTAATAGAAGCAATCATGCTCTACTCTCTGTGAACTTATGTTTCCATTTTTGTGTCTCCAGTGTTCTTCGAGACAGAGGACACTTTGGCAATGTCACAATATACTGGCAGCTGTTTGCCAATGACACCCCCCTTGAACCTCACCAGGAGTTTCTGAACACATCTGGTTCTATAGTATTTCGCACAGGGGAGGAGACAAAACCTATTGTTCTTGAAGCCATTTCTGACAAGCTCCCAGAGTTTAATGAGTTTTATGAGCTCAGACTTATGAACATCTCAGGTAAAGTCATTGTCTTGATGTCACTCATAAAAAGCAATCTATATGCTAGTCTACAGTCTTTCTCTTATAGAATCAAATGGACCAAAAATATTGATGACTTATCCTACACATATTTTTGTCCAATTAAATGCTCTCTAGATTTGAGAATGTCCCTCCCCATAATACCACCTGAAACAAATAACTGGTTTTAGTTACATGACAGTCTTAAACCACAGACTCTCAGGAAACTAAGTAGCACAATGTGGTTCAAGACTGTGACGTACCAACTAACTAATTAACGTAACTAAAACCTGCCAGTAATTTAAAAACGTTGGGGATGATCCTTTTGAAAAGTAATGCCTAATGCACTTGCTTCATGAGGTTTTTTAAGTTTTAAGTTTGTGCTAATAAATTACATCAGTTACATCCCTGCTGAAAACTCCAGCATAAACCAGCATGAATTCCATGTTGGTCCAGGCTGGTTTATGCTGGTTAGAGCTGGTATAGTACTGGTTTTGCTGGTGGACCAGCATAGTTATGCTATTCTTAAAGGGTTATTTCACCCAAAAATTAAAATTCTGTCATTGATTACTCACCCTCATGTCGTTCCAAACCCGTAAGACTTTTGTTCATCTTCGGAACACAAATGAAGATCTTTTTAAAATGAAATCTGAGAGCTTTCTGTCCCTCCATTGACAGCCTACGCAACTACCAACTTTCAAGCCCCAGAAAGGTATTAAAGACATCATAAAAATAATCCCTGTTACTCCAGTGGGTTAACTTCAATTTTATGAAGCATCACAAGTGCTTTGTTAGCTCAAAAAACATAATTTACCACTTTATTTACAAATATTAATCTTCAACGTGCATGAAAACAGAATTTTCATTTTTGGGTGAACTAACCCTTTAAGGAAACTGAGCTAGTTCAGCTGGTTCAACCAGAAAACCAGCAACCAGCATCCCAGCATGCAAAATATACCTAATGCTGGTGACCAACATCAAACAATGTTGTCTGTAGGTGGCTATCCTGGTGAAGGTGGAAAACTGGCAAAGAAAGACCTCAATGTATCCGTTCTCATTCCCTTCAATGACGACCCATTTGGAGTTTTCGCTATTGCCCCTGAGAGCCTGGAACGTGAGGTAGCAGAGGATGTCTTATCAGTCAGTGACATGTTAGATGTCACATCCTTCACCATACTTCGACAGCAAGGCACCTTCGGAGATGTGCGTGTGGCCTGGGAAATCCTGTCAGGAGCTTTCCCACATGGTCTGCCGCCCATGGAAGACCTGATATTGATGGCCTCATTTCCTCAGGCTGTAGAGCTCCGACCACATGCCAGGAGACGCCATGCTGGCACCGATGCATTCTTCTTCTCTGGACTTCCAGGAGCTTATGGGTCCATCAGTCCAGAAACCCATCTGCAGGTTCCACAGAACCTGGCTAACTTCACTCTGTCAGTCTGGCTGATGCCCAGGCCTAATACAGATGGGTTTATTGTTTCTAAAGGGAATGGAAATGGAACTATATATTATGGAGTTCAGGTCCAGACCAATGAGTCCCACGTTACCGTTATGCTTCATTACACAACCATAGGATCTAACAGCACACAGGTGGCACGAGCTACTTCAACTAAATTTGTAGAGGATAACACATGGGTTCATATCATCATTGCTGTGGAAGATGGAATCATTGAGTTTTTTCTGGATGGGAGCCCAATCCCTGGGGGGATTAAGAGTCTGAAAGGAGAAGCCATTATAAATGGTGAGTAAAATTTTTATTTATTATTTATTACAAATTAGGAAACCACCTCTGCCATATTTACTTCATTCAGAGTTCCTCTCAAAGAGAAATTCCTCATGCTTGTGTTGGTCAAGCAATGAGATGTGGTTCTTCATCCACTCTTGTGGCCCGTATCTGGTAAGAGCCTGTTGTGAGAGCCCTGTGCCATTGTTTCGTGTTTCACAGCAAGATATGCTTGACTGAACACTGGGCCACTTTTGGACATTGTTAACAACACATAAAGGCAGCCGGCATACTGTCTCTAACTGAAAACAAAAGAGCCCCCACTAAGACTTTCTTGACATCTCTTATGCCATCGTCAGTCAAGTGAATGTACACATAAACTGCGAGGAAATCTGAGATCGTCTCAGATTGTTAGCTTAACCGGTGATTACGGCCTTTGTTCAACGTTCTTGTTTGGGCTCCATGAAGCGTATTTCCTCAATTTGTACAGTTGTGTGCCTTTGAATGTCTCTCTGGTGGTCAGGAGGTTACTGCTTGAAGCTGGTGTAACCAATAAGGATGAACTCTACCCTTTTTATTCCAATTTCACCGCTGTCACATCAGAGCGTTCCTCTTAACCACCTGCTTATATAATGAATTATCTCAGCCCAGTAGGAAGGCTATGCCAATGGTGATTGGAAGGGACACATTTCACTATGTTTTGTTAGCTGGGCCAGAGACTGTATTTGCTTGAATACAGTGCTGTTCCTTGGCATGTTCTTTTTTAATCCTCCAACATATATTATGTGCATTTATGATGCTACATGATTTTGTTTGTTTCATGCATTCTTATTAGTGATGCATACTGCTCATTCTAACCTTCTTAAGTATTAAACTTTGGCAAATAACTCGTCCAGCACTGGTTATGCTACAGATAAAAGTGATTCATCAAATTATGCATCTTATCAATGCTGCCACTGTTCTAAGTAATCAAATTTATGGTTTTCATTGGTGAAATAAGAGAAGAAAAAGTCCCATAGACTTACATTAAAGGAGGAACCCAGGGACCAAGCTTTTTTGACTTTGACGTAGCAAGCTATGTAACACACCGCTGCATAGAAACACCCTAAAACCACTCAGAATATCTTGCATAGAAGCACTCTGGCAACAACCAACAGCCCCTTAGCATCATGGTCAGTGAGAAGCACAATCTAAGGACAAGAATAATCTAAATCATTTATTTTTAAATTGTATTTTATTTTTAAATATTTTTTTATTTATTCTTATAATAAAATGTACTTTATTTTATATGTTAATTTCACTGTGGTAATTGTTCTTATTTTACTATTATTATTATTTTACTTATTGAGTAAAGGTGTCTTAGTACTTATGAGTAAACAAACTTATGATTTTTACCTTTTAAAATGAAAAAAGAAAAAGTCAGACTTACTTTAAAGTAGAACCCTGAGCCATAGGGTAAGGAGTGAACACCTTAGCTACCACATATTAACCAACCACCTACAGCCCTTTAGCATCATAGTCTGTGACAAGCATCTTCAGGAATCCACCCACCTGAAGCAACCTGGTAACATTCAAGCACAAGATATTCTGGGGTTTAAACAAACAATTCTGGTTGCAAGCCCAGATCTTTACCCACAAAGCCACACCACCCATTCTAACTCCTTACATTTAACTTCCTCCGTACAGATTCTGCGCCTATTAGGATCGGTTCCAACCCAGATGGTGAACAGCGCTTCACTGGTCTTCTACAAGACCTCCGGCTGTACTCCAGCTGGCTCAACCGCTCCGAGATTCACGAGCTACACAACCAACCAGCCAAGACTGACCTCCACAACGTGTCAGGGTACCTAACATACAGACAGGAGGAGAAACTGAAGTCATTTTTAGTCGAAGTACGGGACGATCAAGAGGAGGAGGGTGAGGAGGTTTTCTACCTACAGCTGGTGGCTGTTCAAGGTGGAGCCCGTCTGCCAATGCCCAGACCTACCGCCGTTCTCAGAGTCATGAAGAGTGATAATGCCAATGGACTTTTTGGCTTTACCGGTTCCTGTATACCAGATGTAGGTGAAAAATAAGTCTTTCATATCATTATCCAGCTAATTTATAATATAATATAATATAATAATGAACACACTAACTAATTCTGAAAAACAGACATCCAACGGTGACATTCAATGAGAAATCTGTAATGTGGCTAAACAGATAGGCTTCTGACCAGCACAATTAAGGTCTAATGAGTTAACATCTAACTGTATTATTTGATTAAGTACCCAAGTTGCTTCTTTGTCAGTGTTTGGTTTACCTCCCCTCCGAAAGCACGTAACATGACCCATAGTTGTGAGACCATGTCTTCATGTATATTTAATTTATCTTCACGCCTGGATGGATGGCGCGTGCATTCTTCTCTTCAAGGAGATTGGATGCATGGCATCTCCAATGGCTTGTTTGATTAATAAGACAGATGGTCAGTGAATTCCTTTAGAGGAAGACCTCTCAATTAGTGACAGAAGAGACATAGTAGCATGTGCTTTCTCTTATGCGTTCAACATATAGAAACATGACTAAGCTGAAAAAGGAATGCGAACATTTAGTGACTTAAGTGAAATGTAAATTCTTTTACATAGTTTGTTTAATGACCATGTAACTCAAGGTTACACTGAATTACTATTTTATCCTGTCAAAATTGTGTCTGTTTCTCAGTCTGAGTTTATAACATTTTAACCTAACAACAACTAATTCAATTCTGAATGGTTAAAATAATTCTGTTAAAAGGTCCTGGAGTTCATTTTGTTCTGCTGTACTTGGCTTACAATGACCTTTATCCTTTCTTTATCAGATATCTGAGGAGGGCTCTATGATCTCCTGTGTAGTGGAGCGCACACGTGGTGCTCTGGACCATGTCTATGTAAGCTACACCGTTACTCAGGTTGATTCTCCCGCAGACTTGTCAAATACCTCCGACTTTGCCAATTCTACAGGCTCCATCCATTTCCTGCCGGGTCAGCGCTCTGAGGTAACAGGATTGACCTGTCAAGCAGTTATTATTAATGACCACAGGACCAATAATTAACATTGTAATAGTATTATTGATGCGTAATGCCTGGGCTACATCTGTTCAAATGACAGTTGTGTATACAATTATATTGAAAATACAAATATACATTAAAGGTGCCCTAGAACTTTTTTTTAAAAGATGTAATATAAGTCTAAGGTGTCCCCTGAATGTGTCTGTGAAGTTTCAACTCAAAATACCCCATAGATTTTTTTTTTATTAATTTTTTAACTGCCTATTTTGGGGCATCATTATAAATGAGCCGATTCAGGTTGTGTGGCCCTTTAAATCTCATGCTCCACGCCCCAAGAGCTCGCGCTTGCCTTAAACACCATAAAAAAAAGTTCAAACAGCTAATATAACCCTCAAAATGGATCTTTACAAAGTGTTCGTCATGCAGCATGTCTAATCGCGTAAGTACAGTGTTTATTTTGATGTTTACATTGATTCTGAATGAGTTTGAGGCTATGCTCCGTGGCTAACGGCTAATGCTACACTGTTGGAGAGATTTATAAAGAATGAAGTTGTGTTTATGCATTATACAGACTGCAAGTGTTTAAAAATGAAAATAGCGACGGCTCTTGTCTCTGTGAATACAGTAATAAATGATGGTAACTTTAACCACATTTAACAGTACATTAGCAACATGCTAACCAAACATTTAGAAAGACAATTTACAAATATCACTAAAAATATCATGATATCATGGATCATGTCAGTTATTATTGCTCCATCTGCCATTTTTTGCTATTGTCCTTGCTTGCTTACCTAGTCTGTTGATTCAGCTGTGCACATCCAGACATTCTGCCCTTGTCTAATGCCTTTCATAATGTTGGGAACATGGGCTGGCATATGCAAATATTGGGGGCGTACACCCCGACTGTTACGTAACAGTCGGTGTTATGTTGAGATTCGCCTGTTCTTCGGAGGTCTTTTAAACAAATGAGATTTATATAAGAAGGAGGAAACAATAGAGTTTGAGACTCACTGTATGTCTTTTCCATGTACTGAACTCTTGTTGTTTAACTATGCCGAGGTAAATTCAATTTTTGAATCTAGGGCACCTTTAACCACCAATAACCATGTTGTATCAATTAAAAAGAAATATCCTCATCATCAAAATTAGAAAATGAAAAGCAAAAATGTTATGTTAATCAATGCAGTTGATTTGTCATTAGGAAATTCTGATGCACCTGCAGCTCTCCAGCTTTCCACAGATCTGAGAATAGATATTTGTGAATGTTGATCCAAATTGTTAATATATGGCTCCATCTAGTGGTGGTTTTAGTCACTTATGTTAAACTGACAATGTAAATGCATTGACTAACGGCAAAGTCTCACACATAATTGTCTTCATATTTGATGTCTCACAGGTTTTAAATCTGCTGGTTCTAAATGATGACCTGCCTGAAGTCGATGAGCACTTCCGGGTTAAGCTGGTGTCGGCTGAATCAGGGGATGGGAAACCAGGTTCCACTCCCACCAGTGGAGCCAGCGTTGACCCAAACAAGGCCATCAATAATATTACTGTCAAAGCCAGCGATCATCCATATGGTACGTTGGTATATACATATACATATACACACACACACACAAACACACATTTCAATCATGACAACTCTCTGAAGATTTTTAGCATGGTAATGGATATGACAATGTTAATGTATTTGGTCTTGGCGGAATAGATCTGCTATGCTGCTGCTGAATTGCTGCTGCTGTAGATAATTGCTGCTGCTGATTATTGAGTACAGGAACTTGCTACTGCCAATACATACACCGATACGCTGCTGGGAGTAAGACATAGTGCTGCTGCAAAAATAGCATATAACAATAACCCATAGCAGATCTATACAGGTGGAGATGGGGAAGGTGGAGGGTTTTAGATAAAATCTGAAGTTCGCTGCAAACTGCTATAGTGAATGTAACCAGCCATTTAAATGTGTGAGCAACAAGCTCATTGGCTGCAGAAGTGACATGGAACAATCAGTTTGTGCCAAGTAGTTAATGCTGTAATTATCATCAGCTTGCATTAAGGACCTATCAGCCTACGCCATCTAAAGTTTCATGACTGAACTATAGATATGTATGTATATATATATATATATATATATATCAGTGGCGAGCGGTGACTTTTTTAACCGGGTATGCTGGGAGGTGAGTCATGAAACAAAGTGGCCGATGCAGTTTAATGGACATTCTAAAACGCTTAATGTACTAAGGCAGTGATATTAACAGACCAAACTCAGTAAACACCATACTAATAAAGTATACTGTGTACAGCAAAGGAGATGAGCCCAGAATATGAACGCAATTCGTTTAATTACATGTTGTGTTTTCCTCCCATAGGAAACCGTTCTAAAGAAAAAGCTTTTAACATCGCTTAATTAAGCCTAAGTGATATTAAAAGATCAAATTCTACAAAAAACGTTTTTTTTTTTGTAGCCTATACTATGCTTTATTAGTATAGTGTTTATGTTTGGTCTTTTAATGTCACTGTCTTAATAATACATTAAACCACGTTAAGCGTTTTCTTAATGGGAGGAAAATGTTTAATTAAACGTGTTGCGTTCATATTCTGGGCTCATCTGCTTTTCTGTAGTATGCTTTATTAGTATGTTTAGTAAGTTTGGTTTGTTAATAACACTGTCTTAGTAAATTAAGCCACATTAAGCTTTTTAACGTTAAGCGTTTTAGAATGTCCCGCACTCGGTGTTAAGGGCTGACGCTCGCGTTCTCATGTTAGTTTACTCATTTGCTTGCTCATGACAAATAGCAACACAGCGAAAAGTATTTCTAATATGTTGGACCTTTTACTGAGAGTAGCCTACATTTACCTGTGGAGACGTGCCTTCACAAGCAACCGTAGAGCTTTTGTGATGTTTGAGTCGATGGAGGCGCGACAGGCGAAAGTGCGTTTGCAAAATATGCTGTATTTTTGTAATCCGCTAGGTGCCGCTAGTGTCACACAAACATTATACTTCACCTTTAAACGGATCAGTTTAGGACACAGATCTAAATCAGACACGACAAATAAAAAACACCATGGCATCAATTTAAATGTATGCCATAAGTATTTTTTTTAACTAATAATTAAAAATAAGTATAACATAATAAGTATTAGCAGCCTATTATAAATAAAAAATAAAATGTATTTATAATAAATATAAGGCGGCTATAATAAATCAAAATATCATTATTCTTAAAAAAATACATTGAAATTGTGCAAACTGACTTTTAGCAAACGCACAGACTATCGATTAACATACTCTGATAGGCCTAGTTACAGTAGGACTGTAGAAGTTTTCTTAAAAAAAATTCTCTATGGAGAAAATGAAATACTATCAAATACTATGATTTGGTTAAGTCTAGTTAGTTTTGAAGTGAAGAAGTGAAGTGAAGTGAAGTGAAGTGAAGTGAAGTGACATGTGGCCAAGTATGGTGACCCATACTCGGAATTTGTGCTCTGCATTTAACCCATCCAAGTGCACACACACACAGCAGTGAACACACACAGCAGTGAACACACACACCCGGAGCAGTGGGCAGCCATTGCTGCGGCGCCCGGGGAGCAGTTGGGGGTACGGTGCCTTGCTCAAGGGTCTCACCTCAGTCGTGGTATTGAGGGTGGGGAGAGCGCTGGACATTAACTCCCCTCACCGACAATCCCTGCCGGACCTGAGACTCGAACCCATGACCTTTGGGTTACAAGTCCGACTCTCTATCCATTAGGCCACGACTTTTGTATCAAATACAATGTGATTTTCGGTGATCGAGATCTGGCAGCAGTTCATTTTTCCTCTTGGGCGAGCTATCAGCTCGTAGCTTATCCTGCCCATGTAAACTCGCATAGACCAGCAAACCATGAGAACGCGGGACGATGATGACGCTCCATAACAAAAGCACGAAGGCGCAAAAGCTGCTGTAGATCAGCTTACCCGGAAGTCTCCATAACTGGCAGATTTAAGGAAAATACCGTCGTTTGGCAAATAAATAAATTACGGACAGTTACATATGCATCACCAATCCTGTAGGCTTTATGGTACACCTAAAAGAAGAGATTTAATAGTAATTTAGAATGTTAATATTAGTTGCCGAATCCACGAATGGCTTGGGTATGCAGAGCATTCGGAGCTTATATGGACCGCACGCCACTGATATATATATATATATATATATATAGTAGCATTTTAGCTATATTCTTCCATTTAAACATATCATAAATGACTGCTTATTATTATAATTTCAGGCCTGCTGCAGTTTCAAACTACCCCAGTGCCCGTGGGCATGATCAGACCCTCACTGGAGGAGGCACATGTGACTGTTCAAGAGGAGGCTGGTGTGGTCAGTCTGCTGGTGGCCAGAGCACAAGGACTGCTGGGAAGGGTGATGGTGGGCTATCGTACGTCTCCATTCACAGCTGCTGGTTCAGAGGACTATGAGGTATCAGCAACTTTTTTTATACTTATCTTTAGCAAGGATGCATTAAATCAAAAGTGACAGTAAAGACATTTATAATGTTTAAAAATAATTCTATTTTAAATAAATGCTGCTCTTTTGAACTTTCTATTCATCAGAGAATCTTGAAAATGAAAATGCATCATGGTTTCCACAAGAAAAGTGTTTTCAACATTGATAATAATAAATCAGCATATTAGAATGATTTCTGAAGGATCATGTGACACTGAAGATGGTGTAAGAAAATTCAGACTGCTGAAAATTAAGCTTTACAAACACAGGAATAAATTACACTTTAAAATTTATTAAAATAAAAAACAGTTTGTGATACTATTTTAAAATATTACTGTTTTTACTGTATTTTTGATCAAATAAATGCAGCCTTGGTGAGATTAAAAACAATAAAGGATCTTAACTTTTGAACAATAGTGTGTACGTTTTTAGTGCGTTTTTGCTCTATTAAACAGTCCAACAAAAAGAGTCATTTTCCATTACCAAGACTGCCTACTGAAATTCGTTTTTATATTAAAATGGCACAATTCCTTACCATTTTCTGACAGGACACAGAGGGATTTCTAGACTTCTTGCCTGGCGAAAGATTTAAGTACATCAATGTGACTATTATAGACAACTTGGTGCCAGAGTTGGACAAAGTCTTCAGAGTGGAGCTGTATAATCCAAATGGAGGAGGTAAGAAAACTTGTGTCAGTTAAAAACTTGCTTTTCAGATTGATTCTGTGTCCTCTCTTTTACCTTCGTGATTTTCTCTGCATGCAATGTCTCCTTTGGGCTCCATTCATGCTGTTTGGGCATGATTATGGAATATTCAGTTTGATTTTAATATGTACTATGTGTGATTCCTGTTATCTCTGGTATGAATCCTGTGTGCTCCTGTCTGGCTACTGTGTGCTCCTTTAGTGGATCCGTTTTTTGCTAGCGAAGGCAGTGGAAGTGGCGAGAGTGACACTGACCTCTTTCTTCCATCCTTTCACTATCATTATGGTAAGAATCTTAAGCCTGCATGCATTTTCGTGTTTCAGTGTTTACTCTTCCCTCATTTCCATTATTCGCTGCTATACCAGACTGGATCCTGTGAGAAAATCAAAAATATCAGCTTGACTTTAAATCTACAGTGCCTCTTAATATTGTCAAATTTCCCTTTAGGTTGAGAAAAAGAGGTTTTATTTGTTTTATTATTTCCTAACTACTTGAATAGCTCCTGCTTTTGCATTTCAGAGGCACTCCATGCTCCATTATCTGTCATTTGGCCCTTGGCAGAGCTTTTCAACAGAACTTCTTTTAACCAATGCTAATTCACTGCTTACTGTGCTTTTTGTTTTTCTTTCTTTTGTTGATTTATTGTGTAATTGAGGTCACCCCTTTACACAAGCTTCATTCTGTAAGTCCTAGATTAAAAGTTGTAAAGTTTAAGAGCTGCCCATAACGGTCAAATCCCCAGACTCCGGATTGTTGACCCTGATTTCTGCCAAGCTGTTTACATAGTTCTAAGGCCTGTGAGCAATACCACTAGAGACGTGGGAAAAGCAAATAGCCTTCATGTTTAAGGGAGGCAAGAAGGGGTATATTATGTTTTGAAAATGTCAAGTTTTTCACCTCTGTTACACATCCTGTTGTTTAGAAGTGTTTAAAAGTAGTAGTAAAAAGTATAAGTCCACTTATAATAGGTGAAGAGTTTTTTTTTTTTCTCTTATTTTATATCATGACAATATTCCTTTTTGCTCTGAAGCTAACCTGGGTGCTGCTGCTCGTATCATCGTGACCATCGCTGCCTCTGACGAGGCTCATGGCGTCTTCCAGTTTAGCGCTGACTCTCTGACTGTGAACGGCACAGAGCCTGAGGAGGGCAGGAGTACTGTAGTGCTGCAGGTCTGTCCTAGTTATTAAAAATATTTCATCAACTATTGTGTCTGCATTCAGAAATGTGTAAAACTGCACATATGTTTTTTATACAATTATGCTCTAATTAAGCCAGTTTTTGTTTTTTAAAAGGATCTTTTAAAATTATTTCTTTAAAACATTCAATATATTACAAATATAATATATTCTACTGTATATTTCTATAAAAAATATTTTAATTAATCTGTTTCACTGCAATAAACTTAATAAGGCATGTGTTGCAATAAACATGCAGACATGATATTATAGACAAGAATTTGTAAAAACAAAAAAACAAAAACAATGTACACTACCATTCAATGTTTTGGGTCTCTTCAAAAAAAAAAAAAGTTAAAGTCTCTTATGCTTACCAAGGCTGCATTTATTTGATCAAAAATACAGTAAAAACAGTAATGTTGTGACATAATATTAATGTAAAATAACTGTTTCTATTTTAATATATTTTAAAATATAATTTATTCCTGTAATGGCAAAGCTGAATTTTCAGCATCATTACTCCAGTATTCAGTGTCACACGATCCTTTAGAAATCATTCTAATATGCTGATTTGGTGTTGAGGAAACATGTTGAAAATAGTTTAATACTTTAGCATAAACCGTGATGCATTTTTTTCAAGATTCTTTGGTGAGTAGAAAGTTTATTTCAGCATTTAAAACAGCATTTATTTGAAATATAAATAATTTTTAGAGTCATTAAATAAAAATGAAAAAATTAAATCCATATGAAACCATCATGAAAAAAACTAGTACAGATGAGAGAATTGTTAATGTTTAATACGAGTACATTTCCTGTTTTTCACAGGTGATTCGTACCTTTGGCGCTCTGTCCAATGTGACTGTGTACTGGGAGGCAGATGCTAATTCAGAGGGAGAACTTGTTTATAGATCTGGCAACGTGACCTTTGAGGTGGGCCAGACTGTTAGAAGCATCAACCTACTGATTTCCCAAGATGACATTCCAGAACTCGACAAAAGCTTCAGAGTCCGCCTCACTAATGTTTCTCATGGTCGACTTGGGAAAGAAACTACTGCCACGCTGACTGTATTGGCCAGTGATGACCCTTATGGATTTTTTGTATTCTCTGACAACAGCAGGCCAGTCCGTGTGGCAGAGGCAAATGCTGTCATCACCCTGACCATACAGAGGAGAAAGGGGTTAATGGGAAGAGTGCGAGTGACATACCGAACATTGAGGGACACTGATGCAGCTCCGTATAGCACACCAGGAGTGGGTCGGGCCAGTGCAGGGAATGACTTTGTGGCTGTTGTGGAGTCGGTGATATTCTCAGCTAATCAAAGTGAAGTAAATGTGACCCTGAGGGTACTTGATGAAGAGGAACCAGAGAGGGCGGAGTCTGTGTTTTTGGAAATTGTCAATGTCACTTTGGTTGAAGGGCTGCAACTCAGACCAGGTAAAAGTCACTTGGAAAAGAAGTCTTGAATTATTATCTTGAAATGCACAAAGCAATACTACATTTAAAAAAAAAAGTCAGGATGTGTACTAAGAATAACTGTTGGTTTTCCAGTTGCACTTTCCCCTCGACTTGGCACACGGAACACCACAGTTGCTCAGGTCATTATAGAGGCCAGCGATGATGCTTTTGGGGTGCTACAACTGTCTTCCTCAGCAGTGAGCGTGCCCGAGTACTACACCGGACCTATAATAAATGTAACACGTGTTGGAGGGATTTTTGCTGATGTGTCTGTCAAGTTTAGAGCAGTGCCAATGACCGCTAGAGTGGGTGAGTTTTTATGAAAATGTTTTTCAGCTAATTAGAACCGATTAGTTTTATAGATTATTATAGATTATATTTAGTAGATGATATTTATTCATCTTAATAAATTATATTTTAAAATGTCAAAATAGATTTTTTTTTAAATTATATTTTATAATGTTACTGTTTTACTGTATTCATATAGTAAATGCAGAACTGCATGTTTCTTCATTTTAAATATAATAGAATGTTTATGGAATTAACGGAATGTTTATTTCAAAATGTATGTCTGTATCATCACCTTGGAATTATATATTTTTTTATGTTGAAGAATAAGAATTCAAATATTCTTATTCTGTGACAACTTATTTACATTATGTTATTTTTTTTTTATTTTTTTTTTTTTAAGTTGTGTACATTCTGGGACTTTTTTTTTAAGAAAACAATAAGTGTCTGTCCTCAAAGGAGTATGGAATGCAAAATCTTTGAAGCTCAATATCTCAAAACTGCTGAGAATGCGGATATATATATATGTGCAATAAGGTACAAGAGGCTGTGCTTTATCGTGAATAAGTCACAGCCTCCTGCTTTGCGTTGTGCCTAATAACACCCTTCAGCCGTTACTTATTCACGATACAGCACTAGCCTCGAGTACTGAACTGTTATTGTGAACACGGAACAGGACGCAACTGACAAATGCTTTGACTAGCGCTGTCAGTCACGGGAAAACCCCTTAACTGTTAAAAGGACAAGATAATACATCAGACATTTAAACAGATTTTTTATTATGAACATAGGACTGACCTGAATGAAAATGCTAAATCTGAATGCAGGTAATAAACTCGCTCACTCGATCTCTTTCTCACAATGCTCTTCTACAGTAAGCTTCAATGAAAAATATCAATTGAGAACATACAGTTTACGTTGCTAAGGGTGTTGTCTATTGATACACAGAAAAACATTTGGGTGAAGCGGTCATAGCCATGTTTTATCACGAATAAACAGCTATTGACCTATCAGAATCAAGGACAGGAACTAACCGTTTTATAAATATTTATATACCATATGTTTCTGATTGTGATATATAGGTGAGGACTACAGTGTGGCCTCTTCTGATGTGGTTTTGCTGGAGGGAGAGAGTAGCAAGCCTGTCCCCATCCTCATCATCAATGATGTGGTGCCTGAGCTGGAAGAAACCTTCCGAATTGAGCTTCTCAACCAGACCACCGGGGGCGCTCTCTTGGGGGACCTCACACAGGCCATCATTACCATCCTACCCTCAGATGATCCATTTGGATCTTTTGGTTAGTTTCTTAAGAATAGCATGCTTGTAATGGATGTTTAGTAAAATGTTCTACTTATTGCTGATGTGGAGACACATAATTGAAGAGATGTAATGTATTTTTGATTGTTAGTTTTTCAGGCTGCACCCATCACAGTTGAGGAGCCAGCAGTGAATGCATTTGAGGTCTCCCTACCCATAGTAAGGAACGCTGGAACCATGGGCGAAGTCGTTGTCCAGTGGAGAGCCACAGTCAATGGGAGACCTGCCACTGGTGATCTCCGACCTTTATCTGGTGAGGTCAAGTTTGATCCTGGAGAAACATTAAAGACACTTAAAGTGGAGGTTTTGGCTGATGATGTACCTGAAATTGAAGAGGTAAGTCTTGTTTTTAAGCTTCATAAGGTTGTATGAAAACTTTGTATTACTTAAATGTATCTGCTTAATTTAGGTTATAAAGGTTCAACTTGTAAGTGCCACCAATGGTGGGAACATTGGGCCTGAGAAAGAGGTTGATATAATAGTTCCTGCCAACGACAACCCTCACGGAACCGTGTACTTTGAGCAAGCAGTATACCGCGTCCAAGAGCCACTGGAAGGGTACTCTATTGCTAACATTACAGTTCGAAGAAGGTAATGTACCTATGTTTCTTATGTTTTTAAACTAATTTTGTTTTGGACTGTACATTATGTTTTTTTTTGTGTGTGTGTGTGTTTTCACTGCAGTGGTGGAACTTTTGGCATGCTGGAGATTGTTTACAGCACCTCTGAGGTTGATATTGTAAGCAATGCTCAAAGGGAAGGCCGAGATTTCCTGGTTTACTATGATTCTTCATTGGCTGGAGCGCCATCTAATGCCCTCCGCAGACCCATCAACATCACCACAGACACAAACATCTTGAATTTCTGTGCAGCGTTCTGCCTTAGAGAGCGAGCTTGCCAAGCTTTCAGCTACATCAACACCCCCAGAGCGAGTTGCTTCTGGGTAACATCTGGGGCCAGGCAATTGAGTTCTTCCCCACAAACCTTCACCTATTTAAAAAACACCACAGCGGCCGCCTCGCTGTTTAGCTCACAGGCTGTTGCTGGGAGCGACTACATAACCATGACGGCTCAGACCGCAACCATGCTGGACAGATCGGGAGTCGCTAACCTCACTGTACCCATTTTGACTGACTCTTTGCCAGAGGTGGATGAGAGTTTCATGATTAAAATCCTGAAGGTTAGCTTGGTCAACATGACCGCAACTGCCAAGAACTTGCCAATGATCCAGCAGCCGGACGTAGCTTTGGTGACTATAGGGATGAATGGAGATGCATTTGGAATATTTCTGCTCTACAGCATTAACCCCAATGCCACTCAAGATGGGCTGTATCTGGAAGTGAGCGAGGAACCCAGAACTACAGTTCTGCTGGTCATTGAGAGGAGAGGAGGCAGTATGGGACAGGTTACAGTGGAGTGGAAATATGTTGGCGGCAGTGCTGTACCCAACGCTGATTTCAATGGGACGGGGGAGACCCTCATCTTTGCAGAGGGTTAGTCTTGTTTACTTTGTGTTTTTGAGAGAGTTACTTTAGCAATATGTGCTTTTGTCATATGGGCTTTTCACACTTGAAAGTTTTAACAAGAGGAAATTTTTACTTTGTTTCACAGTGGTCATACTTAGTCCTTAGTGCTTCTTTGGTCTTTTTAATGCAGGATTAAAAGAGTTGATAATACAGTNTTTTTTTTTTTTTTTTTTTTTTTTTGTGGCTGTGAATGGCAAATTCTGCATAATATATGCCACTATTACTACACTCAACAGTTTGGGGGAAAATTTAAATGAATGAATGAATGAATGAATGAAAATATCAATCAAATAAATACATACATATCAGTCAAATAAATAAATAAAATATAAATATAAATAAATAAAAGTGTGAAAAGCCTAACTGAAGTATATTCTTCATTTCAGCAATTTTTCAGTAGATGAATGACCTCCTGTATATTCCTTTAAGGTGATGTAAAGAAGACCCTTGAGTTTTTCATCACGGATGACATGGAACCTGAAGACAATGAGACTTTACAGATTGGGTTAGTGAGTACTGAGGGTGGTAGCCGTATCCTTCCCAGTTCGGACACCGTCACCATCCTCATCCTGGCCAATGACAATGCAGCAGGGGTTGTGGGTTTCCACACAGCCTCACGATCAGTCATCATCAGAGAGGGTCAGTTTTCTTTAACTTCCAATATTTAGACCAAGAATTAGAATTATAACTATATTAGCATCCACACCAGTGAACAATAAGATTCTGTTTATTATAAGAGCAGGCTGCAGTTACTGTATGTTGTCTGCTGCTTCAAATGCTCAAGCTCTTTAAAGTCAGGTGGATTCTGATTGACTGTAAATGTTTTTTTTGTTGTTTTTTTATCGTTCATCAGCTGAATTCTGAAAGTATTTCCAATGATATTGTTATAGCTGTAGTATAATTAGAATGATTATTAAAACTTTATAGTTAGCTTTACAGTTATTATCTTTGGTGTGAACAGCCCTTTAATCTTGTAAACCCACTGTAGGTAAGCAGATCAGACTTGATCATAGGTCATCATGATGCATTTATTTATGTAATTTCCCATCAGACAGAGGTGGGTTTAAGAGTAACATAATTTATTTAACTTCTATTAGTGGAATGTGTAGGTGTGGAGGCATTTGAAACATGTTGTAAATGGATAATTAGGCATTAGTATGTGCCCCATAGTAACTAGTAATAGTACCGAGATGAGATGAGTGAAGAGAGATCTGCAACAGCTGCTACATTGGGGGAAATGGTTTGGTGTCATCATGCATGCATGACAGGACACGTGAATTCTATCCCTGTATATACAGTTGTCTTTGCAACTCTAGAGTAGTTAAGATAGCTAATTCCAGCAAGGAAGATGAAGTCTTATACTCACACATCTCAGGCTAATATGAGCTTCTAAAATATCAGTTAAAGGCTAAAAAGTTTGCAAACCAGTGCACTCATCATATATTGCTTTCAAATTACATTAGCGTGAAGTCTATATCAACACCTTATTACACCAAGAAAATGGTTAATAGCTAAGGTTAGATGTTCATTGTGTTCAACAGGTGATAGTTTGTCTCTGCTGGTGGAGAGAACTGCTCCTGCTATTGGAAATGTCACAGTGGAATGGAGAATTGAAGGCCCTCGAGTCTCAATGACTTTTGCAGACACCTCGGGAACTCTCTTTTTCTCTGAGGTAATGCAGAAAAACATGCTGTTTGACCAGATCATTTGAGCATTTATTTTAAACCATCAAGCCCATGTATTAGTTTACTATTGAAATCAATTGAAAATGTTCTATTAATGTTCTGCCTCATTTTCTGTTTCAGGGAATGCTAAATAATACTATAGTGATAAAGCTACTTGAGGATACCACACCAGAAGAAAGAGAGGAGTACAGAGTTATCCTGTCAAATATACAAACCAAAGGTATTTTTCAGGAGTTCCTTGAAAGTTTAATGCATATTCAAGTTCAATCTCATGTTACCATGTTTAGCAAGGCCGCTAACATTTACTGTTGTTTATAAATGTTACATTTTTTCTAAATATTTCACTACGTTTTCTTTGTCAGGTTTTTTTTTTTTTTTAAGCATTAGCTGTTGTTTTATTATCTTGTTAACTTGCTTGTCAATCACAGTTTCCACTTTATCATTATAATAATGACTGTCTACACTTCAGGGTCTCTAGCTTGATCGTAGCTTGAACTGCTTAACATATTATGAACACTTTAGGTTGTACTTATTCTATTCTATTCTTTATTCTATTTTTTTAAATAATAATCATATATAATTCTCTCAGGGGTTACCAAGACAGGGATGGCAGCTCTGAGTGCTCAGGGTCGTGAAGCAGTGGTGAGCGTGGAAGCTAGTGACGAGCCATTTGGTTTGCTCAGCATCGCCCCCTCATCCTTAAAAATTACCACTGATGAGAAAGACACCACCATCCGGATTTACATAAACAGAGAGTTTGGTGCATCAGGTTAGTTACGCTAGAAAATCAAACGGTGTTGTCCTGAAGTATGGGGATGTAAATATTGCTGCTTTCCCCCACAGGTGCTGTAAATATAAGCTATGAGACCGTGCAAGGCTCTTTGCAGGACCTCAGACAGACTGAGGGAGCTCTAGCCCAACCAGACCAGGACTTCAGATACGTCTCCAGCTCTGTGATCATGCAGGATGGACAGACATCTGTGTCCATCCCCATCACCATCATAGATGTATGATGCTGCTGTTTTAACAGTAGCCCCTTTCACACATACAGTTTTACTGGTAAATTACTGGTAAATTACCGTTTACAAATCATGTCTTAACATGACCATTTAATAAATACTGGTAAATCAGTTCAGCAATTTTCCGGTATTACAAGTTGTAACATTACCGTTATGTTGCTATGCATGAACAAATCAAATCAACATCAAATAGGATTACCATATGAGAAAGTGTGAGGTCAGAACGTGCTGATGTAAAAAGTTTGCTTTGGGCCAAACATAAAGCTCTGTCGGAGCTGTTTACAGTAAGCTCTGTTGCTTTTATTTTTTTTCTATGTAAACATGCACTAGAAAGACTTCTGACTATTCTTTTCCATTCATCAGCACTGCGGCTTTGCAGTTAATATTGCACAATATAGTAACTGCAATACTATAGTAACTGTGAGCAAAAACAAATTCTGTGTGATCATCCCCTTGTCACTCAGTTGTTATAACGTTACTCTGTGCGTTCGCTCGGCGGCTGCTGTGAGACACTTGTTGCACATTGCAGTAAGCTAGATCGATTTTAGAATATCATATTAATAAATGTTGTGTGGCATGTGTTGATAAATGGCATGCAATTATTTTTAAAACATATTGTATGATGGAGAAAATGCTGTATTACTTAGCTACTTGACAAAATAGTGTTTTTCTCTGAGGCATGGTAAAAGCATGGTACTCTTGGAAAATCAAGAAAACTAGATTTAAACAATAAGACTAAACGTGTTGAGCTATATAACAATAATTTGTTTTCTGTCTATAAATGTAACCAAACAGTTGTTCCCTTGTCCAATAAAACATGTAATATATTAAAGCGTCTTTAGTGTTTCCATGGTTTCTACAAAATTAAAACTGGAAACTGAGGGTAACACAGATATGACGCCATTGACAGACGACTCCCGGACACATCCCGTATCCTTCGTTAAAATCGCGATTTTCTCACGATTTACAAATAGTTGGAAACATTTGGGATATTGTAAGTACTCAAGTGCACAAAATATATAACACGGGCCTAGTGTTATTTGGATATTTTACTGCAAAAATCCTTTAAGTCAAGTCACCTTTATTTATGTAGTGCTTTATACAATACAGAATCAGTGCAATGCAAACAGAATTTAATTCTGTTGTGTTGATTCAGTTCAGTTCAATAACTGTTAAGTTAATCAGTTATGAAATTTGTTCAGTTTAGCTATAAGCAGCTCAAGACAGTAGTGTCGTTATTCACTTTGAGTCAGTTCAATGTTGATTCAATTCAGTTCAATGTGTGAATGGTATCTAACCAGTAAAAAAAACAAAAAAACAACAACAACACTGTTGCTTGTGTGAACAGCACATTTGTGTATTCATCAGAAAAGTCAATCTCACAGTAATTTTACAGTACATTACCAGGTTTAATGTGTGAAAGGGTCTAGTGGCTACATTTGAAAAGTATTCATTTTATTGTTAATAATTAAAGAATAATTTTTAGATGCTAAATCCGTCCAAAATATATTTTAGCATGTTTGAATTAATCAAGAAACATTTTTTTTTTCTTTTCTTTAACAGGATGACATCCCTGAGCTGCAAGAGTTTTTCTTAGTCAATATAACATCAGCTGTCCTCATAACCACCCTTCCAACTGCCCCTAAACTAAGTAAGATGATTAAGAAGATAAGAGATTGAATTGCAGATTGAACCTATTAAATAATGTTTTATATTCTGTTATTATTCACTTTGCTTTTTTGAATGTGCCACATTTAATTAGGTTTTAGGTTCTTCTTTCAATTATACTTTCATCTTGAACTTCAATCTTGTCTCACATCCTTTCCTAGAGATTTACTATACATTGAAAGGTAATGGATACCCACACCTGTGCTTGATATGCTGTAGTGTTTTTTTTTTTTAGTTTTATTTTACTTATTATCAGTGGCATTTTTATATATTTAACTACCAACATATATCCTACATAAATTGACAACTCAGAGCAGTCTGAGCTCTATCATTCCCAAAGACAGCCCACTCTCCTCGCTTATAATCAGTGATTTGTTTAGAGTATTTGGTAGATGACTATTAGATTTATTTATTTTTTACAATGTATTGGTAGATGACTATCGGTGTAGTAATAGAGGATGATTAATAATGTGACAGATGTCCTTGTTTTGATTTGTGCTTTTCCTGAATGTGCGCTTTTTGAGAAACCTAAAGCATGCTGCCATTGCCCATAATCCTATCCCTTAAAGTCAGACCATTCATTCATTCATTCATTCATTCATTCATGCCTGTCTTTCCAGATACTGAAGGCCTTGTAGCAGAGATCAGCATCAATGCTAATGATGGAATCCAAGGGATCATTGGCTGGCAAAACATAGAGTATGAACTTCCCTTTAACCTTTTTTCAACCATTGTGAACTATGGTATCTCTCAGAGAGGCATTGATGTTAAAAAAATAAATATTTTTAATGTAAAAAATGTTTCAGTTATGTATGCATTTCTTTTTGTTCAGCTACGTGGTAAATGAGACGATTGGCGTGTTAAATCTGGTGGCCTACCGTGATGCCGGGACATATGGAAATGTGTCCCTGTTCTTTTATGCCCAGAATCTAGAGGCTCAGTTGGGTCTGGATTTCAATGCCACTCCATCAGTAAGTCACAAACATTCTTTATTGTTTCTGAATAGCATTAACTATTCAGCCTTTGTTGTTAATATTTATTGAGCACATACTGTAAATTGCACAGATGATCCACTTTGTGGATGGAGAACGGCACAAGTTTATCGAAGTCCAGATTTTAGATGATGCCATTCCTGAAGGCGATGAAACATTCCAGTTAATTCTAACAAACCCGTCAGCAGGGCTGGAACTGGGAGAGAACACTACAGGTCTGTTATGCTGGGAGACTCTAAAAATCCATGACATTCCATGACTCAACAGTACCGTGTAATCTCTATCTCATGTGTTTCCATAGCTACCGTGACTATTCTGGCCAATGACGATGGTCATGGAATCATATCCTTCAATAACAGTGAGCACTTCCTGTTAAGGGAGCCGACCTCTATGTCAGGTCTTGGGGAGAGTGTGGCCACCCTCTACATCATACGAGACCCTCCTCAAGGCACATTTGGCACAGTAACGGTCCAGTTCACCATCACTGATGCCAATGGATCCCTGTACACTGATGATCTCACACCTTCCTCTGGCTTTGTTGTGCTTGAGGATGGAGTCAGATTCAAGGTATATGAAGCTCTAATTGACCAGTTGACCAAAGTATTTAGATTTCTTTTTTATTTTAAGTTTCTAAGTTAACTAAGCATATATTATAACACATATTACAGCACAAGTTGAGAAAATACATAAGGAACCAGTGGTTTTTCAAAGAGGAGGCTCTCAATAGTAGCAATTTTGTTTTCTAGACATTAGAGATCTGGGCTGTTCTGGATGCAGAACCAGAGATGAATGAGACATTCACAGTGACTCTGTCCAACCCAACTGGAGGTGCTCGGCTGGGAGATTCACTGCAGACTTATATCACTGTATTGCAGAACCAGGCTCCTCTAGGGCTGTTCAGAATATCACCATCATTTAATAGGTACATTCACAGTCCACTCTAAATAGATGTCAAGCTTTTGTTACCACACACAGACCCACAACTCCTGCTTCAACTGTATGTGTGTGTATGTGTGTGTTCTCCAGGACTCTGGACACCATGACAGTGGAGGAGCGTACCGGTACAGTGTACCTGACTATATCTCGCAGTAATGGGCTGGAGTCAGCTGTCAGTGTGGAATGGGAGACGCGGTCAGGAACAGCATTTGGAATGAGTAAGAAATTGCACTAGTAAGTTTAATTCAGTGGACTCACAAACTGTATAACCAAAGATTGTTTAATGTATTTGTAGGGGGAGAGCAGCCACTGCTGGCTGTGTATCAGTCTATCAGGGACAGCTTGGCGTCAGTCTGGTGTACAGTGCCCAGTGAAGACTCTGCTCTGGTTCTGAGGCTGCTCAGAGGTCCAGCTCAGAACCAGGCTGTGCTCTACAAGTGGCAGGGTGCCTTAGTGCCTGTGGAGGTATGTTTTGAATTCAGTTAAAGGCTCAATGCATGTAGATTTGGTCTGTGCTTGGGGGGTGGTGTTCCCCATTCTTTTTATTTTTGTTCGTCACTTTCACTTCTTTATTCTTTTTCTCTTTTTCTCACTCTGTTTCTCATAGTTTGTCAG
The DNA here is from genome assembly GCA_003731715.1 of Anabarilius grahami. Lineage (NCBI taxonomy): Eukaryota > Metazoa > Chordata > Actinopteri > Cypriniformes > Xenocyprididae > Anabarilius > Anabarilius grahami. The sequence continues at coordinate 1,523,118 of RJVU01018862.1, read as the reverse complement.
CATCCAGAATCCCAGCTCTTGTGTGAGTTTTACAGTAAATGGCTCCAGCTATGTGTCAGTTTCCCATGCAAACAGCACCATGTCATTAACTGCCACAATCAGTTTATTTCGCCTTCAGGCTGACCTCAACCTTACTCAAGTGAGTATGCTGCCGATTTGATCTTTTCCTTAGTTGCTATCAACAATAGCTGCAATTGTGCTTATCATGCGATAATTGTAAACTGGTTTATCTCACTATGGTCAGATTTGTATTGTCTAATATGGTGCTTTTCTACATTGTTCAATGTTGTCCCCTTCTGTAGGAGCAGACTCTTACTGTGAGCAGTTTCAGTGTTAAACACTTCGCCACTGAGCTCCAGCATTATTTGATAGCTTCTAGTGAGGTAAACTCAAACTGACATAGAATTTTGTAGTACTACATGGAATATACATAACATAGTAATAGAAAGTAATACAATATTAAGATTATTTCCTCTATGTCCGAAGATCTTTGTGTGGACTGGAGGCTCATTCTCCCTCCATCAAAGTCTGGAGTTACAAGACATCACCACAGCCGTACCCTTCAGACGAGGCAGCAGCAACCTACAGCACCTGGCCGTGTGCAGGAACAGAACATCATCGGCATGTCTCATCTACCAGTGGAATAATGGACGTTTCCAAAATCCTCAACCCTTAGCAGTCAATACTCGAGTCAAGCAAGTGGAATCATTTCAGATGGGAGGAGATACGTTTCTCCTCATCGTTACTGAAGGTAACAATCATATGACGTCTGTGGTACTATAGCAATTTAATAGCACTCTCAATTTGAAGATGTTTTGATACTGTTTGTGTGATCTTGAAAATCAGCGTTTTTGTTTCTTGCTCCCCTTTATCAGTATCTAATGTTCACATTGTCTGTATTATTCACCAAAAGGTTTAAGCCCAAGATGTGAAGTGTTTATGTGGGGTTCTCAGCAAAGTTTCTTCCAGCAGACACAGTCCATCCCATTTCCCGGCCTCTTTTCAGTCCTCCCCTTCACCCCTCCTTCGGGAATATGTGAGTTGCCAGACAATATAGTGCAGTCTGTTTAAATAATAACACATTTAGTGTGTTTCCACTAACATTAAGTATACTTTTATCCATATTTCAGATTTACCAAAATTATATAGCTTAGTGTATTGGTATTTTTTAATTTACATGTAATAATAAAAGTGCTTGCCAGGCAGAATTGTATTGATATTCCTCAAACATGTTTGGGGTCTGGTTAGAAGTTTGTTCTAAACACTTAACCCTATGTATCGAACTTCTGCAACTATATCAGACGGAAACTTAATTTAAGCTCTGTTCAAACATTTAATGTTTAAAACTTTTTGACTTACAATTATTAAATGTGTTGCATTCAAAATGATTATGTAATCGTAATATTTGTAACATTATATTTGCATCTTCTTTCTTGTATCCACACTACAATTCATAAGTTTAGGGTCTGAACAGAAGTATCATGGTTTCCACAAAAGTTAATGCAGCACAATGGTTATGTTTGTTTCTTGAGCACCAAATCAGCATATACAAATTATTTCTGAATGATCATGTGACACTTAAGACTGGCATAATGGCTGCTTAAAATTCAGCACTGCCATCACAGGAATAAATTACTTAAACAGTGTTAAAATAGAAAACTGTTTTTTTAAATTGTAATAATATTTCACAAATACAGTAAAAACAGTAATATTTTGATAAAGTATATAGCCTTGGTGAGCATAAGAGACTTCTTTCTAAAACATTAAACATCTTAGATACCCAAACTTTTGAATGGACATGTATTTGCATAATACATATTTGATTTATGTTGTCTCGTTTGAATATATTTAACCATTTGTTTGCCTTGCAAGTAAATCTGGTGAGTAGGCTTCATGTCATTTACAATATCATGCACAGCAAAACCATCAGTATTGAGAAATTAGACTGACAAGCTTATTTGTTTCTTAGCTCACCTGTTGCTTGCGGGTCTAAATGGTTCAGCCCTGCACTCATGGAGGTCAGATCTGAGGCAGTTTGCTGAAGTGCTCAAGTCTCCGTCTGCACAAGAGTTCCTGTATCTTCCTGTTCCATCTCTCAATTCTACCAAGAGTCTCATCATAGCCACTGGAGAATCAAACTCTGTCATATATGAGCTGACTTCAGTGTCCAATCAATCTGACTTCATCCCTAAGTATGTGACTTTTGTTTAGTAAACCATGGGAACAAAGAAAAATTGTTTGATTTCTTTGTTTCCGCTTTGTTGTGTTATACTGTATATCTTTTTCTAGCTCTGTCTAATACAGATGTTCATTGAGATATTTCCATCTCTTATCCTCAGTTCAGGAGAGCTTTTTTTTCAGCCTGGGGTGCGCGAGCTAGACATAGCAGTGAATATAATTGATGATGATGTTCCTGAGGAAGAAGAACATTTTCGTGTCAGCCTCAAGAACCCCAAAGGAGGAGCAGAAATTGGCTTTCGTGGTCAAGTGACCTTGTTCATTCCGGCAAACGATGATGCTTATGGGATTGTAGGCTTCGCACAGGTATCAGGATTAAAGTATATTACCGATGCTGTTAACTGAAAATGTAACTCCCAGAGTGCTCCTCAATAATATAGCCAAGGCAAGACATCCCAGGTGAAAGGTAACTAATAGATATCACCATACTTCCCCAGCTGATTAATTACATTAAGAATTTCATACATTTTTATATTGCAAGTTTTCTGAAATGGTATGTTTAAATATACAAATGAGGCATTATCTAATTAAATATGCATTAATTTACATACATTTTTTAAAACAGAAATCTGAACATTGGAATTTATAGGAATAAAAAGGTGAAGTTTGGTGTATGTTAGTGCAACTGAAGACATTTTTGAACTGGACTGGAGATTTTTGGCTCAGTGCAGGAGAAAAAAAACTCATTTTGAGAAAACTTCCTTTAAATATTTATATTGCAATTGTAATCTACAGACACAAATAGTTAAAGTGCAATAAAATAAGCATTCAAATGTGTATTTTGGATGTTTTCTTTCTACTACTCTGAAACAACAACATGAAAAGCCAAATAGCCCAAAATTTACCAGTGCATGAAAAAACTATGTTTTTGCCTGAAGTGTCTTTTCTTAATACTTTAAATGTAAAGTAGTGTCCATTTCACAGAGCTGTTATCTTTCAAAGACTGAACATTTTATTTACTGAAGCTATTTGTGCACAGAGTTGATAATATATTTTATAAACATATATTTGTATATAGAACTCTTTAATGAGGGAGGTGGATGAGCTGGAGGATGATAACCCTGTTTCCCTGAGCATCGAAAGGAGGAGAGGCAGGTTTGGCAGACTAACAGTACACTGGAGCACCTATGGTGGTCTGGATGACATTTTTCCCTCTTCAGGAGTGGTGAGAGCTGCTTGCATACCATGTATTGTCTGTTTTCAGTTGTTTTAGTAATGCTATTTGACTGAATTGCATATTTTAAATAGTATATTGTGAACTGCAGACTATCATTCTAGTCCAAAATCACAGCTCTAACTATGAGCTGCCATTTTTAGCAGTTATACTTGTGACTGACATATGCAAGCAACCATTTTTAAAAACAATTTACTATTTAAAGAACCAATTTTGCAGTCTCATGTAAGGGATAATCCATGGCTAACTGTGCATTAAACTACACGGAATGCATTCAAAGCATTGCACAGCTTGCTGTAGATTATCCCGCTTATACCATGGCCATTTGCCAGCATTGACAAGTTAAAGCTGTTATTGATGTTTGCAGCGCAATACCCCAGAAGGGTAAAAATGACAGTTATTTTTGTCAGTTATGGCTTGTTAAATGTCAAAGAATAAACATACAGTAAAGCACAAAGAATTACACCCTCTTCATCTGTTCTCCATGTAGGTGACATTTTCTGAGAGCCAGGCTGTTGCTACCATATCACTGAATGTATTAGCTGATGACATTCCAGAGTTAGCAGAAAAAGTCACCATTGTCCTGACCAAGGTCACAACGATTGGGATAACTGATCCATCCAGAGGAGCCATGATTGACTATCAGCGAGCCCAAGCAAACCTTACCATTAAAGCCAATGGTTCACCCTATGGAGTGATTGGCTGGCATCTGGATTCCCAGTACTTCATCATGCCAGAACCTCAAAGTAATTCATCTGTGTTCAACTTTGTCTCATTTGAACTTCTGCACAATAATATAATGAACTGTGTATGAATGGCTAAGATAGCCAATTAACATTGCTGTGGTTTACCACTAAAAAGTTTGTCAATATTTCCTGTAATCCAAATTACAGAGAAGAAATATGTACATATTTTCCAGTCATACACTTAGTTTTGGAATAATTAAGAGGAATTCAGGAGAGGAATTCTTTTATCAGTGTTTTTATAAATAATTGCCCTATTCATTACAATATGAAAATATAAAATATTTGCTCTTGAAAGACACTGTATTTTTTTTCCTTTTTTATTCCTTTCACTTCAGAGAGCCCAAGCAATATTACACTAAGTATTGTGAGAGATCAAGGAGCATCAAGGGATGTATTAGTCTATTACACCACCAAAGCAGCCCTTCACCTTCCACCTGTCAATCAGGCTAGTGAGGGGAATGACTATGTAGCCAAAGAGGCCACAGTCGTCATGATGGAGAATGCTACTGTTGTTTTGGTGTCCATTACCATCCTGCCGGTAAGTACCACAACTTCACTGGGATGCCATATAATAAAAAAGACCTTCAGAATGATAAAATGATTCCTAAGCATAGGGATGCTGTGGTGTTGTGGTTGGAAATCTGGTCTGATAATGTAAAAGTTGTTGGTTTAAACCTTAATTACTTAATTTACTGACTATTTACATTTGTGGCTACATATTTATCATGCCGTTAGAAGCCAAACATAAAAACCGAATAAATAATTGACTACTCATAAATGCTGTGAATATTTCACATTTTTGAATTTGACTTTTTTTTTTAAAAAGAAAGAAAAAAAAAACTTTAATTAACAAAGATGCATTTCTAGATTTCTGTTTCAAATGAATGCTGTTCTTTTAAACTTTCATCAAATAATCCTGAAAACAGTTTTCAATTTCCTTTCAAGGGCACTCAATGCTGTGCCTTGCTGTAGTGGAGGCATTCGAGACAGGTGCATCCCTTTCCCTGATTTCAACCTCTAGCTCAGAGGCTCTGAGCCTGGATCAAGAAGCCTGTATTTGGCTTGTGTAGTCACTGGTTCTTCATCAAATTATTCAAATGTCTAGGGTCTGCGTGAGCATAGATATATGAAGATACCCCATGTAGAAGAGGCGCTTGCAAGACACCTCTTCGCTGAAGGCTCTGGTCTTGCCATCCAAGCCATGTCAAACCACCTCGCGGCTGGTGGGCAAGGTCTATGCAGCCCTGCACACCATGGCAGTGTTGCAGACTTACCAGGACCATCTTAAGGACCTGGATCAGGGTGAGGGATTGTCCTGGAATTGTCCCTCTGACCCACTGTCAGGGACTAGTTATTATAAAGCAAGTGTGGCAGCCTTCGCTCCCCCTCCAATGAGATCGAGGCAACATGCCCGGACGAGGCCTAAACAGGGATTTAGGATGTCGTTTCGGCTTTCAGGTCTGAGGACCTGAAATTGTGAGGTCCTGCATTAGGTCTCCTCTGGTAGGGGAGCCAGCAAGCCCGAGGAAAAAAAGGAGAAAGAGAGAAGGGGTAAACAAGGCTTTGAGATAATTGAGGTGGTCAAAAATTTCTGATTGTGATCCACTGTTATGCCTGTTTTACCTAGTGTTCAGAGGCACATGGTGCATCCCAGAGGGGTAGTGAGTGTTGGACAAGGACATAGACTCCTGGAGATGCATGAAGAGGCAAAAAAGTGGCTAGTTGGGCAGAGATAGAGCGGAACGCTCCCTTGCCTGAAGCCCCCTCTACAGCATGAGAGCTGGAGATGGTTTTGGCCTCCCATGAGATCAGTTTGAGCATGCACTTTCCTATGAAGAAGTCAAGTGGCAGATTAACGAATGGGTCGGTGCCGCATTGTTGTGACCTGTGAGTTAATCACCCTCTTCAGCTTGAGAAGGTGTGGAGACTAAGAAATAGACATAAACAATGTCTGTTCAATTCTCTAGAGAAATGCCATTTGTTAAATACATCCTGCTAAGCCAGGGGCTTAAGTCTGCGGAATGAGTACATTGGAACCCCTCCATAATTCATTTGGAGACGATGTGAACACTCTTCCCTGATGCAGGGGAGCGATATGGGCAGCATTGACAGAGCAGAAGATGGATTGTATCGCCATTTGCATCCCACTTCTCTGTCCCCCACTCCAGTTCGTTATCATATGGAGACTAGAGGTATATCAACCTGCTTCCCTAAAGATCTGAAAGGAAGGGGCAGTACAAAGTGAACTGTATCACTATTAGCGTTCAACTTTTTTGTCTGTTGTGCCCTCCAGAGCCTTTTTCCTCAAGAGCCCTCTGGAGGAAAATAAGTAGCAAATAGCAACCATCAGCCTAGGGCTAAGAGCTTTTAAAGGGGGTAATTGGACTAGGTTTATCATATGTGACCCCCTGTCTCTGTGGCTTCCTCCAGTTTATGTAATCAGAAGTAGAAGCGAGGCAATGTGCCTTCCCTGTGAATTGGCAGTAAGATTCTTTCAGATAAAGTCAACTCATCCTGTTTAGAGTACGAGTGTAGTCAGTGGGTCACCTCGGTCCCTGGAGTTCCAAGGAATAGTGGCTTGGTTGTAGTGGTCAAGTCGCTGTAGGCCTCCCACTCCCTAGTATAAGGGAGAGATTATCTGTAGAGATTTTTACTATCCTCCTTCTGAGGAGGATCAGCGTCGACAACTGACAGTGTAGAGGAGATGGACTGTATCTCTATGGTGTCCTACTCCCTAACCTGTCACCCTCCCCTTATTTATTAACTAGAGGTTAAAGTGCATGCCCCCTCTTGGGTTACTTTCTATGAGCTCTTATGATGCTGAGGAATATGAATGCGAAACAGTAGTGGTTGATCGCCACAGGCGTCCCACTCATTGGTCTATTTCTCTCTTCCAGTTGGAAGATGTAAGCTCAACATGGTTGTGGCTATTTACAGCTTCCCTTGCTAGCTCTGCTCCCAAGGACTCTAGAAGCTCTATCAGGGACAGTGGCATTGAGCTGAGGTGAGTGTTCACACCTCTAGATACTGAAAGCTCTAACAAATGGTCTCTTAGTAAGCACCTAAGCAAGCTGAAAAGTCAACCCTGGACTTAGATCCCTGGGTTGTGTTGCATGTTTGGTTTGCTGGAGGTTTCTAATCACAGCTTGAGTGCAGGCATTTTTCAATGTAGCCTAGTGAGTATTAACATTCCCATAGCGTCAACACTATAATGCATTGAGTTCCCTCGAAAGGGAACGTCTTAAGGTTTACGTATGTAACCCGGTTCCCTGAGAAGGAAACAAATCAGCAGATCAGCATATCAGCATATTAGAATAATTTATGAATTTATGGCTGCTGAATATTCAACTTTCCCATTACAGAAATAAATTACATTTCAAAATATATTAGAATAGACAGCAGTTCATCAATCATTATTTAAAAAAGTTATTTGAAATCATATTAATATTACACCATATTACTGTTTTTGCTGTATTTATGATTAAATAATTGCAGCCTTGGTGAGCATTAGAGACTTCTTTCAAAAACATGGAAAAAAATCACCACCTTCACTTCCCCTTAAACCTTACAGTTAGTCTCAGGTCACTCAGCCTGAGGACACACTGTGCTGAAGCTGACGAGGAGACAGACTGACCTCCTACTGCCTAGAGCACAAGCCAACAGCCAGTTACTATCATCACCACAAAACCCCCACATTTTTTCAGTTTGCTCCTGGAATAGCTCATGCTCTGCAAATTGCAGTGGTCGTTAGATATTTTTGCCTGTTGTTCAGCCTCAAAAACCACATGTTGGATTTGTTTGGGCTGAAATACTACTGACATAAATCAGCATGTTGTTAGAAATTAATTGTACAGAAGCTATTTAGAATCTTCTGGAGAAATGATCCCTTATGTTGGCATGCATGGGATGTATAAGGGGTTTAACTAATGAAGTATGTGACTTGCATGTAGACATGTAGATAGTATAGGATAGAAAAGGACTTTATTAATCCCTGGATGGTATATGTGTGTTTGCTTTTAGGATGATATTCCTGAACTGGCTGAGACATTCCTTGTAAACATCACCAGAGTTGAACTCTTGGGTGGAGACACAGGAGCAGGTCAGCCCAGTGTGAAAAGACCTGGTTTGGAGATAGCCGAGGTCACCATCCAAGAGAACGATGACCCAAGAGGAGTTCTCAGTTTCAATGTCTCAAAAGTTTGTTTACAATTATTTTTTCTAATTATAAATTTAAACCAATTTTATTGGCTTTTTATACAACATTTACTGTATTGTGATTTATTATTTGTTTATTATTTATTTAGTCTTTATTAATAATGAAGAACAAACATACTTCTACAATCTCTTGTCCTTTAGGATGTCTCTGGGGCAGTGTTGGCATTTGAGGTACCATCCCCTGGAAATGTATTTCGCCTAGCCGTCATGCGAATGGCCGGTAGATCTGGTAGACTGGTGCTATACTGGGAGGCTCAAGCAGTCACAGCCAGCACTGAGGACTTTAGTCCATCCTCTGGAAACCTCACATTTCAAGAGGGACAGGTAAAGATTAACATAAGTGAATTTTTTATTGCCTAAAGAGGGGAAGAGAAGAAGCATTAGGTAGAAAGTTCCTCCATGGGTGCTTCTCAATTCTCAAATGGACGCTTCCTCAGTTCCTCATACCTCTGTTCTCCAGCCTGTGACCCTGTTCAAAGTTAGCCATCTCAAATGACATCTCAAATCAAATTGCACCGCAAGGAGGTAAGGAACGAGGAGTGAGGAAGCTTCCACAGGAGCTTTGAGCGAGGATGCACAGGTGTATCCCATGCAGAAGTCTTTCTTGTCAAAAAACCTGACACGTACAAATTCTCATCCCCCTTTACATGTAACAATAATTTCAGTTCATGTTTTACCTTTGTGGTTTAAATAAACCATACATCTCAAATGTGTCAACAGGGCATCTTGCTTTATTAATATTTATTATGAACATAAGAGCAGATCCCTTAAGCGCAGCTGACGACGTTTTGAAGTGATGCTTGAGTGATCAAGAATATTCCAAAGTACAAATAAGCTTTCCTTCGATTTTCATCCTCATTTTCATTCCTTGCATCCTGATAGGGATGGAGTTAGGAAGTGAGGATGCACAAATAATAAATAAGAAGCACCCCCTGTAGAGAGCGTGTCACTTCCTACCTTATGCTTCCTCTCTTCCCCTTTAGGGCTGACTAGTGGCTTATGACTATAGAGCGCCCCCTAACGATAGGGTTTAATTTACCAGAAAAGGCTACTGGAACTAATGTGACAGTAAAAATGTTACAATTTTACTTTTAAGTAACTAGATATTTTGAATTAGCTGTTTCAGCAAATTATGGGGATTTTTCTAGAAATGTGAAGCAAAAACTGTAAAACTCTAAAAAGACTGTGGATATGAAATATAGAATAAGAATGATTGTCATTATAATGTGAACCTTTATTTATTTATTTTCCAGACAGTGGCTTATATTGAGATCACCATTATTGATGACACAGTTGTGGAGTCCACAGAGACATTTATGGTCAAACTGGTTCGAGTCATCGGAGGTGCCAGGTTGGGGGACGAGACGTCTGTGGTAGTCAGCATCCCAGCCAATGATTCACCTTTTGGTCGGTTTGGGTTTGAGGAGCTAATGGTAAATTTACTGATAATATCTATGAATATTAGTCCAACATGAGCATTTTTTGTCTACGTCATGATATTTGCATGACCTTACATATTATAATTGTATTTTTTCTGAAATGCTCTCTGAATCTCTGGGGTATTTCTGTAATAACTGTAAAGTAACTTGTATACTATATAATATATGTATTTATATATTATATGTATATAATAATTTATATTTTCATCCTCATTTTCATTTTCTCATTTCATTAGCTCTGTACTTGTACTCTGCATAATGACAATAAAGTTGAATCTGAATATGTATATAAAGTAGGTTATTCTTTGTTTGATAAGATGTAACCTTGTACTTAGTTTAACTTCTCTATTGTCACTATTGACAGAATAATAATTTGCTTGGGAACCTTTATTCTTACTTTATCAAAGTCATAATCAACTTGACTGAAAATATTTTTATCTTTTCTCAGGTCTCTGTGTCTGAGCCTCAGTTCCTAAATGACCCTGCTTCCATAGCTACACTGGCTGTAGTGCGTAGCTCAGGAGGCGAGGGAGTGGTGCATTTGATCTGGCTTCTGCAGGAAGAGGGCAGGAATGACCTAAGCCCTTACAATGGAACTTTCACTTTTAATGGGGTAGGTATGGCTGGTAAATATGAATAAGAGTATTGCCTTTAATGAATTAAACAGCACTTTTACTTGTGCCACAGTGAGATACTCACAGTTGTTAAATGGTTTTATCATTCCTAGACTGAGTCAAAGAAGACTCTGGTGATTCAGGCTTTGGCTGATGCTGTCCTGGAAGGAGAGGAGAGATTCACCATCCAGCTTCTTTCTCCAAAGAATGAGCCAGTAATTGATCCAGTTAGAGGTTTGACAACATATTACCATTATCAAGTATATATCATGTGTCTAAATTTTTGACAGGTAGTGTTCAAAGTCATAATTTACTTGCTTTTCTTTCCATCAGGTGTTGCTACAGTTGTTATTCAAGCTGATGTGGGTGCCCTGGGAACTATAGGAATAGCTGATTCCAGCAGGAACATACTGATTGGTGAACCAAGAGACATTTACAATGGAACAGCTCTGGTCAGGTAAAATTCTTCTCCAACCAAAAGAGGTTACTGGATGTTTAATTTATGCACTATTAGTGTGACTAAACAGAAATGGCAAACAAAAATAACAAAACAGATTTTCCAAACACCCCATCTGAAGACAGATTGTGCCCTATCAATTGCAGTCTTGTAAGAGGTCCAGGCATCTTTGGTGAGATTGAGATCTTCTGGAACATCAGCGCAGCTGCAGATACAGAGTTTGAGGAGACCTCTGGCAAAGTTATTATGAAAGACCGTCAATCTGCTGCTACAATTCAGCTGAAGGTAAAACTGCTGAGTAATAAACACTACCATTCAAAAGTTTGTGGCCGGTAAGATTTTTTAATGTTTTTGAAAGAAGTCTCTTATGCTCATCAATTTTGTATTTATTTGAACAAAAATACAATGGAAACAGAAATATTGTGAAATATTATTACAATTTAAAATAACTGTTTTCTATGTTAATATATTTTAAAATAACATTCATTTAAGCCAATTTCAATTTTCATTACTCCAGTCTTCACTGTCACTACAGAAATCATTCTAATATGCTTATTTGGTGCTCAAGAAACATGTGTTATTATTATCAATGTTGAAAACAGTTGTGCTGCTTAACATTTTTTTGTGGAAAACTATTTTTTTTTCAGGAATCTTTGAATAGAACGTTTAAAAACAAACAAAAAAAAACATTTTTATGAAATATAAATCTTTTGTAACATTACAAACATCTTTACTGACACTTTGATCTATTTAATGCATCCTTGTTGAATAAAAGTACTAATTTCTTTAAAAAATAAATAAATAAATACAAATTCACTGACCCTTACCTTTGAACAGTAATATAGATACACTACTGGGGCCACTTTGTTCAGTCTCGATATTTAAATAACCTCCAGACATGTCAGAATACAATTACATATTAATTTTAAAATGTATATTTTAAGTGCAGCAAATCCCCTGGATCCCTGTCTTGAGCCAGCTTAACATTTCCCCTGTAAACTGTAAAAATGTAAACCATCTTGACACTTAAAGTAAAATTGATTCCCATTTCCTGTTTCTATAGGCGCTAGATGATGAGATCCCGGAAGAAAGACGTGTATATCAGCTAAGACTGAGCTCTCTAACCCCGGGCTCAGCAATTAACCCTGACAGACAGCTTGCCACCATCACCATGGCTGCCAGTGACCTTCCCCATGGGCTCTTCTCCTTCTCTCAAGCCTCTTTGCGTGCCACTGAGGAGGACAGAGCTGTGAGACCCCTTACATGACATTGCCACTGCTGAGATACAAACCACAACCAGAGGACTATGTGCTCCTGCCTGTTCCCCTTGACTGGGAAAGTCATTGAAAATGTTTTTAAACTTCCATAAAGCAATAGCCTAGCAACCATTGATCCAAAAAACACTGGAAAGTTTTCTTTATGAAAGACTTATGTTTTTAGTGCTTACTGAGTACAATTGAGCAGTTCAGAGGTAATGAAGATATCTGTGAAGCCATACTCAAAGGTAGTTTCTCCAACAGTGTCTTGTCTTTTACCAGGTAAATGTGACCATTGTTCGTTCAATGGGTCTGTTTGACAGTGTGTGGGTTAGTTACCACACGGAAGGCAGAACTGCAATCAGTGGACAAGATTTTGGACTGTCCTCTGGTCGGCTGCTATTCAGGCCTGGGGAGAGTTCAAAGGTCATCACACTGACTATACTTGATGATGACCTTCCAGAAGGACCAGAGGAGTTTTTCCTCAACATTACCCTAGTAGAGCTATTAAATGCCAGGTAGAGTTCAGCCTGCTATCTGAAACTCAAATCATGCAGTAGCTTGGAATAGTACTAGCTATATACTTTTATTTATGCTGAAAATCTATTTCTTTCCTCTTATTTTCAGTTCAATGGATTTTACAGTGAGAGAGTATGGCCTACAGATTGACCAGCCTCCAGCTATTGGCAATCTGTCCTCCCTCATGGTGATTATCCAGAAAAATGACAACGCTGAGGGGATTCTGGAGTTTGACCCCAAATATGTCAACATCACTGGTACTTTTATTCCTCTCTCTCTTTTTTTAAGCTGTTTTGTGATTTACTATTTATTTTATTACCTTTTTTATTGAAGAGAAAGTTCCTGTGCTTATACATTTACTGGTAAACTTCTGGCCATTATTTTCATGATATGGACATTAATGATAAATGGCCAATATTAAATCATTAATAATAATACATTTTTTTTTTTAAATTACCAAGAAATAAAATTAATAGTTTTTAATTGTACAAGTGAATTTATGCATCACTATCGTGTACAGTATGAAATACAGATGTTTATTTTGAGAAATAGTTTACTTTAAAGTTCTCTTTTCATATTAATATAGGAAATAGAAATAATTTTAACATCTAAGGAATTATGCTACACCTTCAAATAATCTTAATTACAATACATATTGATGTGTATGTGATGGTGTTGTTACTGTTAACTAAAATGATTCAAAATCATTTTCGATAATTTAAATAAAGCTGAAATTACAGATATTACATGAAAAACCTGTAATACTAAATTACTAAAGCTAAAACTGAAATAAATATAAATTAAAGCAAAAAAGAAATATATATATATAAAAAAAAAAAAAGTAAAAAAAATCTGTGAGCAGCAATTAACGAGGTTCAAGCGCTTTAAGGCCTTTAAAAGGTATTATGTTTTATTTAGCAAGTCTGTAACCACCTAGATCATAGATGGAAAAGACCATTTACAGCCAAAACAGGCAATTTACTATGGAAATATATGTTTTAAAGCTTTTTAACAGTTATCGAGGTTGAGCCAAAAACCTAGGATTAGTTCGTGAAAGTAGGTTTTTGAAATAATCTCCAATATTTAAAAAAAAAAACGATTCAATTGACAGCGGCCTAAAGGCAAAGTTGCCGATTTGTTTCGAATTTCTCACAGACCTCTAGGGCCATGAGTCAAACAGGTCCAGCGAGTTTTGTTCTGTTTGGCCTCCGTTAACCTTGTCTGACAGCCGCTCTAAATTTATCGGTCGATGCCGGCTGTATTTTTTGAGATACGTGTATGTCCTCATATACAATCGCGGCAGCTTGGACAAAGACACCGCATGCCAGTTTTCAAGTCCATCAAACTAACTGTTGCGTAGCTATAGCCGTTTTCATGTTTTTTTCATTTTATAGCATCACTAAGTGGCTAGTCGCTGCGTCCTTATTCTCGTGACCACAGACTGAGCCCGTACATAGATGTTCGGAATTATCTCATTCCGTTCAAGAGGGATAGCCATTTTAGTAAAAGTGGCCATGCCCACTTTTAACATTTTGGCATCCTGTTGCGGGTGTGAATTCAAATTTCGACTTTTTTTCGATAATTATTGACAGTTAGACTCCAGAGAATCTTTCTGCACTGGTATGGTAGCGATCGGACTAAAAACCTAGGACTTGTTCGTAAAAGTAGGTTTCTCAAAAAATTACCCAAAAATGTCACCAGGGTGACAATCAAATCCGAGACATGTGTCTTGTTCGTCTTGACCCAAGGATTTCAACGATATATGACACTTGAGTCTGCAAGAATCGACGAACGGTTTAGGGGTTATGAACCATTACATACTTTTGACCGCTGTAGCGCCACCATCAGGCTGATTGTCAGCCTTAGTGACGTTGTAGACGGGGTGGATACCATCCCTCAAAGTTTCTTAAGGTTTGGTCAGACCGATCACTTTTATGGGAGACTGCTGATCCTTGGAATTTAACAATTACAGTAAGGTTTCAGTGCTATGTGCTTGAACCCCTAATGACAAAAGTATATAAATAACATCAAATTACACTGGTATAGAAATGTGAATGATACATACAAATATTTGTTGTCAGTCTTTCCAATTGTTTCCAATTGTCACAGTTGAGGAAGATGTAGGAATTCTGTCCATCCCTGTACTGAGGCGTATTGGATCCTATGGGCAGGTCACAGCAGAGTTTATCTCCAAAGGTTTGACTGCTCAACCTGATTCAGATTACATTCTGCTCAATGGCTCCATCATCTTTCAGCATGGCCAAACCATCAGATATATCAATGTCTCCATTGTGGATGACACAGAGAGGTAAGAATGGGGTTATTAACTTTCATTGGTATTTGTTCTTTCATTGGATTGGTTAAAAATGTTATTATCAATGAGTGTATGCTTTGTGAACTATCACGTTTCATTTAATTATGTTTCTTCCCACAGTGAATTTAATGAGATATTTGAGATGCAACTCACTGGTGCCACAGGAGGTGCCATACTTGGAGCTCAACTAATTGCACGAGTTACAATTGCCAAAAGTGACTCGCCAAATGGTGTGGTACGATTCATTAACCAAAGCGCCATCACCATTTCAAACCCCAACAGTACCCTCAGACTGACCCTGTTTGTAGAGAGAGCAGACGGGCTGCTGGGAAACACCACGGTGAGCCCTGTCTAGACTATGACCTCACACTTCTGATGCCATATCCATAAAATATCTGTTTTTTTATATGCGGGGAAGCACTTGGAAGACAGACAGACCCTTAACTGGATGTTTCTATTGATTTGTATGTAATTAATATTGTGGTAAATGAGGATAGTGGAATATTTTGGTGGATCAAAACTCAGAACATGTTTTTTTATGTTAATTTGTGTTACTTAAATGTAGATTTGTATGTGTAAAACCTTCACAGACACAAGATTTTTTAAGAATTAAACCGTGCAATTTAATGAAATTTTATGAAAATAAGTGACAAGTCTCAGAACAGTATTTTACAATATTTATAAATGACAGTAGGCAAGATTTTTTTAAATGATATTTACATGCTTTCTGTACTGTTTTAAAGGAAAAACCACATATTCAAAGGGTTCCTCTGATATGTGCTTGTGTCGTTTCTATTCTTCAGGTATTATGGCAGATTTTAGGTCCAAACTCAAATGAGGTTTTACCATTAGTAAACACAGACATTGGTGAACCAGTGAACGGGACATTCAGTTTCAGAGATGGGGAAGGGGGTGTGCGCAGCATTGAGCTGAAGATCCTGCCTCACGGTGAGGTGGAGGTCACAGAGAAATTTATTGTCCTGCTTAGTATCCTCTCTGGAGAGATGGGCATTGACCCCAGAGCTGGATCTGTCACACTCACGGTACGTCCTGCTCTGCACCCAAGAATGATAACCTTTAAAAAAAAAACTGAGGATAAAACTGTAAAAACAGCAATGTGATGTTTTAGCAATTGTGTATAATGTGTTCATTTTCCAGATTGAGAAGTTTGGAGACCCCAATGGCATAGTACAGTTCACAGAACAGGACCTGAAAGAGCGCATTTACAGTGAGCCTTCTGACAGCGAAGGGCCGCTCAAAATATCACTCCTTATCACACGTAGAGAGGGTGTTATGGGAAACATCACAGTAAGAAAAAAAAATAACATAACATAAAGCATAATATATACAAACACTACCGTTTAAAAGTTTGGGGTCGGGTCAGTAAGATTTTTTTTTTTTTTTTAACCATCTGTAACACTGGGTTAACTTAAAAATGAGGTAGAGCTGGATCCATAGGCAAAAGAATTTAATAACAAAATAAGCATAATAGCAAAACCACAACAGCACCAAACGTGTAGGACAATTAAAACACTGGGTTTTAAATACTAGAGGGGTAATAGGCAAACAAGACAGACCTGGGAATGATCACAGAACTAATCAGCTAGAAAAACTACAAAGGACAAAAATGGCACACAGGACAGAAAACAGGAACAGAAACAGGGTAAAATAAAAGTCAAATGAACAAAACAGATGAAACACAAAGCCAGGGAATATGTAACACCATCACAGGAATAAATTACATAAAATATATTAAAATAGAAAACAGTTACTTTAAATTGTGTTAATATTTCACAATATTACAGTTTTTATGAATTTTCGAACAAATAAATGCAGCTTTAGTGAGCATAAGAGACTTCTTTCAAAAACATTTTAAAAATCTCTCCAACCCCAAACTTTTGAACAGAAGTGTAGTAGTATTATAATTGTTTATGTATTATTCTCTATAAATGTTAATAGAATGATTTCAAGCCCCATAATTGTTTGTTCCCCCAGGTTTTCTGGGAAATCCTCAGTGATGCAGACACATCAGGAGACTTTGCTGCCCTGCAGGGTTCTGTCACTATCCTGGCAGGACAGCGTGTGGCAGAGATAGTCCTCACCCTGCTCCCTGACTCTGTGCCTGAGTTGGAGGAAACGTACGTCCTTCATCTAATCTCTGTGGAGGGTGGCGCAGAGTTGGATAAAAACCGCAGCCGTACCCGTTTAAAAGTCCGCGCCAATGACGAACCCCACGGGGTGTTTGTCCTTTATTCTCAAAACCAGTCAGTGGTTGTTAACGTGGCGGACCGAAGTAGACAACTCATTATCAGTGTTAATAGGCTGGCAGGGGCATTTGGCAATGCCAGTCTGGGATACAGAATCAGTTTTACCACGCCTGGGCAGAGTTTTACAGAGGACACGCTCACTGGGAACATACTGGTGAAGGACGGAGAACGAGAGGCCAGCGTCAGAGTGCCATTTAGTAGCCAGGTGTGTGATTTATTGTCTTTATTGAATTAGGTATAAGATTTTAAATGAGTTTAAGAAGCTTGTCAGTCAATCTTAATAAGGTCTGTATTGATGTTTTGAATGTGCCCACTACAGGTGTTCTTTGTGACAGGGTTTAACTTCAGCGTTGAGCTGACGGATGTGACTCTAATTGGTCCCCTGCTCAGTTCACCTCCCAGAATTCAACTGGAATCAAAGCTGGCTGTCGTTTCTGTTCCTGAAGTGGCAGCTAATGCTGAGGTTAAATATTGCATAAAACACCATTCTAATATTACCACCAAATGGTGCACAACTAATTAAAGGCACAATATATAGGATTTTTGGATTCAAATATCCAAAAACCACTAGAACAGAGTTTTATATGTTTTGTTGACTTGTGTACTTACAGTAGGTACACAAGTCCAGATGTTTCCAAGAATGTTTAAATCCAGAGAAAAAAGTTATTTTTACATAGGACACAGACCATGTCCGTGCATCGCCTATCAATGACATCATACCTGCGTTACCCTCGATTTCCTGTTTTATTCTATAATAACCATGGAAACACCTTATATATTTTATTAGATAAAGGAACAACTGTTTGGATACATTTATAGACAGAAAACATCATTTTTATCAAATGTTCTTATCATCTAAATCTCGTTTTCTTGATGAGTGAAATGAGTGAGTGAGTGAGTGAAGTGACATGTGGCCAAGTATGGTGACCCATACTCGGAATTTGTGCTCTGCATTTAACCCATCCAAGTGCGCACACACACAGCAGTGAACACACACACCGTGAACACACACCCGGAGCAGTGGGCAGCCATTGCTGCGGCGCCCGGGGAGCAGTTGGGGGTACGGTGCCTTGCTCAAGGGTCTCACCTCAGTCGTGGTATTGAAGGTGGGGAGAGCACTGGACATTCACTCCCCTCACCGACAATCCCTGCCGGACCTGAGACTCGAACCCATGACCTTTGAGTTACAAGTCCGACTCTCTATCCATTAGGCCACGACTGCCCCCCTGCCACGACTGATTTACTGCGAGTATGTTTTACCATGACTACTATCGATCTATTTTACTGCAGGGTGCAACAAGTGTCTCATAGTAGCCGCCGAGCGAACAGCCCTGCTCTGCTTCATACTACAGTAACATTAATAATCTCATCCACGAACATTATTCCTGCCCGAGTCCCCTCCCTATTCTTTTCCTCCGGCTGTGAGGTGAAGACGACATCTCCCAAGAATCCGCGCTCAATCTCGGTGTCATCAAGCTACACCTTTGTTTTGATTAGGCGACCTCTAGTGGAGAAAAACTACATAGTGTGCCTTTAATAAGCTGGTTTGGTGGTTTGCCAATATTGTCTTATCCAGATATTACATTAGTTGTAGTTATGGCTATATATACTGTTTTGGTGTCTGCAATGATACCACTTAAAAGCTATAAAAAAAAATAAAACATGTTATGGTCATGTTAAAGTTTTTTACAGTGTTTTACAGAAAAAATATTGAAGAAATTAGTATATATTAAACTAAGAAAATAAGCATACATTAAAACCAGTACAATTAATACTACCCTACTTTTTCACATAATGACACAAAAATTTGTGGATTGATTATGAAAATAATGCCACAATGCAAAAAAAAAAATCTTTTCATGCATCATTATAGTAGACATAATCTAATATAAATTATTTATCACTGTTTGTCTCTAATGCTTTGTATTGAAAATTTTTGTATTTTTGCTGTTTCACTTCCTGTGCTGTAGGTTGGATTTGCCTCTTTGGCACTTCGTGTCTCAGATATAGAGAGTGGCCAGTGTGAGGCGCTGGTGACACGAACAGGCTTATATGGGAACGTAACCGTCCGATGGAGCTCTGGGTTCCCTCCTGGCCAAACTCCACCAGGCTACCAGCCAGGAGACATTTCACCAAGATCAGGTTTGCCTTAGAGAGAGAAATGACTTAATATATATAAATCCAGAAATTATGAACTAACACAATTAGTCTGAATCTGATGTTCTTCTTTTTCTCTTTATCTGAAGGCATGGTAATGCTTGCCCATGGTCAGAGGAGTGAAGTGATCTCTCTTAGTGCTGTTAATAACATGTCAGTTGTCTCAGCACATGCCATTTACCTGACCTCTGTAGAGTCGGAGTCCCCTGGTGGAGCCCGTCTCAGGTAAACAAAAACAAAATCCCCTTTCTCTTAATTCTCGTTGGTATCTGGATTGTTTGATCTATATGTTGTGCGTTTAGGATTGGTTACACAGTAGCTGAGGTGGAGCCATTAGGATTGTATCAGTTTCATTCTGATTCTCGGCAGCTGGTAATTGAGGAGGACGTGCAGACCATCACCCTCTACGTCCAGCGCCTCTACGGCTTTCGCAGCAACCGCTCCAGCATCTCCTACAAGACATGGCCTGGCACTGCCCAACCCGATAAAGACTTTGCACCGGTAGCAGACGGGCAGCTTCTGTTTGATTCCCGCCAAACATCAGCTGCCATTCGACTGTCCATTCTAGATGATTCCCTAACTGAACCAGATGAAAATTTTTATGTGAACTTAACCAGCGTGCGTGTTCTCAGCGCCAGTTTGCCTTCAATTGCAGCTCAGCCTCGCATTGTGTCTCAGTATAGTGTTGCTACAGTTACCATTCGTGGTAACGATGTTGTTAGTGGATTTCTGAGCATAGGACCAGCGATAATAAGTATTTCTGAAGACAGTCAGGAAGGTGCGCCCCAACAGAAGCTTGCCTTAAGAGTACGTAGGTCGGTAGGGCTTACAGGAGTGGTGAGTGCCAAAATCAGGGCTTATTCAGGACTCAGAACCCCAGAGGGGGATGCAGCCCAGTTTCATCAGGAGCATAATGGCACATGGGCCATGGAGGGGGAGGACTTTGCCTTGGAGACCCAAACCGTCACGTTGTTGGAGGGACAGAACGAGGTGGAGGTCAGTGTCCTCATACTGAATGATCAGGAACCTGAGGGGCAGGAGGCCTTCTTTATCTACCTCAGCGAGGCAGAAGGTGGAGCACAGATTGTCAGTGTGCCAGATGACCTGGGGTTCACTTCCTTTGCCAAAATCATTATTCTGGGTGAGAACCTTACTGTCATTACAGGATTTTTTTTCTGCCTTAGTGTTATTTACTTTTCCTGCCAAAAGTTTCACAGACTCCACCACCAACTTATTTTTTTGAATTTCTTTATGAAATTGCTTTATACACTATATTGTGCAAAATGGATCATTTTAAGTTTGTTCTAATTGATGCTGAAGTCATTCTTTCAGATTTTACAAAGCCTCGTCTTTTTTAGCAGGCTAGGTAATGTTACTTTGGTTACCGATTTAAATCAGCCAAATACACAATAACATTTTTCAGTACATCTTTGGAAACTGTATACATTTGAAAGGAAACGCATGTACAGTACATGATCAAGAAACGTTACAGATAAACATAATATGTAGTGACTGCACCACTGGGCCGATTGAGCAAGTGACACCTTAAACTGAAACTTTTATATTGGCCATACTTATTATTGAGCCCTTGATTTTGATAATTTTCTTTAATACTGTACATTACTGTTCAAAATTCTGGGGACTTTAAAATCTTTTATTATTATTATTATTTATTATTTTTTTATTTGTTTAAAAGTCTCTTATGCTTACCAAGTCTGCATTTATTTTATCAAAAATACAGTAATATTGTGAAATATTATTACAATTTAAATCAACTGTTTTCTATTTTAATATATTTTAAAAGGTCTTTTTTCCTGTGATGGCAAAGCTGAATTTTCAGCATCATTACTCCAGTCTCCAGTGTCACATGATCCTTCGGAAATCATTACTAATATGCTGATTTGGTGCTCTAGAAACATTTCTTATTATTATCAATGTTGAAAACAGTTGTGCTGCTTGATATTTTTGTGGGAATCGTGATTTTTTTTCAAAATTCTTTGATGAATAGACAATTCAAAAGAACAGCATTTATTTGAAATACAAATCTTTTGTTACGTTGTAAATGTTTGTACTGACACTTTTAATCAATTTAATGCATCGTTGCTGAAAAACAGTATTATTTTCTTTTAAAAAAAGAAAGAAAAAAGACAGACTCCAATCTTTTGAATGGTAGTGTATATTTGAGCTCAGCTACTAATGTTTCTCTGCTATAGGGAGTGACCTTCAGAATGGTATAGTTGGCTTCAGTTTGAGTTCTCAGTCGGGTCAGATCTTGGATGAGGACTCAGTGAACAGGACAGCAACACTCTTTCTGCAAAGACAGGAAAACAGGTATCATCAATGTTTAAGATTATGTTGTGTTTTCAACACTGCAAATCAGTGTTAATCAGTAGATATGCATGCATGCATGCAAAAAAAATAAAAAATCCCCATGTTTCCAGAGCATTTGAAGATGTGTTGGTGTTTTGGCGGGTCACATTCAGCACTACAGTTCACTCAGTGGTCAGTCATGGAGTGAATCTGACCAGAGAGCTGCAGCAGACCTCGGGCACATCTGTCTGCAGGAAAGGAGAAGTTATCTGTGCCCTCAAGCTGGAAGTCCGGCTAGACAAGGTATATTTAAATCATATTTTACTGCTGCTCATTTTTAGAAGTGTCTCTTACCAGACCTTGGCATGACATTTTTCAG
Source organism: Anabarilius grahami (assembly GCA_003731715.1). Classification (NCBI taxonomy): domain Eukaryota; kingdom Metazoa; phylum Chordata; class Actinopteri; order Cypriniformes; family Xenocyprididae; genus Anabarilius; species Anabarilius grahami. The sequence goes on along the minus strand of RJVU01018862.1, from coordinate 1,501,033 downwards.
ATTTTTTGTTTTGTTTTGTTTTTCATCAAGTTTTTGTTTTGATTTCGTTTGGTCTTTGTTTTTATCCTTTGTTTTGTTTTTGGTTGTGGTTTTGTTTTGTGTGTTTTTTCCTGTTTTATTTTGATTTTTCTTTTTCTTATTCAGAACTTCTTGTCCATTTTGAATATGCTTGTTTTTATGTGGCGCTTAAGAGGAATCCACCTTAACAGCTTCTCTGATCATCTTGCTCCTTGTCATTTGGTCTGTGTACTGCAGGACCCAGAGTATGAGGTGTGGTTTCTGGTGGAGGTCTATAAAGTGGGTGAGGGTGCCACCATAAACCAAACTGCCCGTTTTGCCAATGTCACCATGCTAGAGAGCGATGACCCACGGGGGCTGGTGTACTTTGCCCAGGGCTCCAGACTACCTGTGGTCACCCTCAAAGCCACAAGCGTCAGTCTTCAGATCTACAGGGATGCCAGTACAGCATCAGCTATATCTGTGAAGTACCGCATGCAGGTGAGATTCATTTTAAAATGGCAGCTTCTCTTAAAATACCAATAAATATGCAATAAGCACAATAACATGCAGGATCTAGAGGCAAGGAGGCATAGAGAATGCATATACAGTTCTTCCTCGATTTTGTGTGTTCTACCAAAATATTACATTACAAACAAGTATGCTGTGTGTGTTACTTGTTACACTTGTTTCTTGCTGAAAATTCAGTTACTCTTATTAATTGCTCGTTGGCTGCAATCAAAGAGCAGCTACATGTCCAACTACCCAGCCTATGCCCCTCTCTGACCCTATTACATAATGTGACCTCATTAGTGATGAGAGGCCTGAGATGATGTCAAATTCATGAGCTAAGATGATGAATGTAGAGAAGATAACAGCTCTGAGCAATTAGGCCAATGAGTTCCCAGAAGATACTTCAAAGGCAATATATATGGTTGCATAGTGGATCTGGAAAAGTAGGATTTGACATGTCGAATGTAGTTTTACGCCCAAAATACATCAGTCTGTGGGAATGCTTTCTCATGCCAGCTTTTTTGCTGTTTTTGTCCATCTGGCACACCCTTTCCTTTCCTCCAATTTTCAGTTTTTATTGCCTACTGTTTCACTTTTAGGCACTAGGAAATGCTTTTAATTTCCAGTATGTTACATACTTCAAAGGAAAAAGCAACATGTAATCATATCTCTGCAGATTTAAAATTAAAAAAGTTTTTAATCGCCACCTCTGTCAACCTCTGCCCATGTGTCCAGCTACTTTAAAAGTTCTCAGAAAAGTGATTATTAATGTATTCATTGTGTAATGTGTGTCATCTACTCTCACAGGAGCTTCAGAAAGCAGAATCTATTGGACCCAATCTGATTTGGCCTGCCGTGGCAGGACAGGACTTCATCATGGCGGAGGGCACCTTGACTTTTGAGATTGGACAAAGAAGTACCGGTCTGGACGTGGCCCTTACGCCAAGCACTGGTTCCTCCAACCCAACACCCAAGCGGTTTTGCGTGGTTCTGTCTGATGCCACCGGTGGTGCACGGGTTCACCCAGAATTTGGGCTGGCTAATGTCACCCTGGTTTCGGACTCGGAGGCTCAGGCAATATGGGCCCTGCTGGACCAGTTACAACAGCCTCTGGATGAGACCATCATCAACCGGGTTCTGCAGGGACTTATCAATAAAGTTAGTAAGGACATCACTCCAGAGCATCTAACAGCAGTGTTAGATGCACTAAGCAAGGTAAGCATATGAGGGAAGTGTGTGTGTTTGTCCTAAACCTTAAGGGTCAAAATTTCAGAAAAATAAATGTCTCCAAAAGTTAGCTATATATAATTCAGCTTTACCATCAAAGGCATACATTATACTTTACAATACATTACAAATATATTAAATTAGAAAACAGCTATTCTACATTATAATAATATTTCAGAATTTTACTGTTTTAACTGTATTTTAATCAAATAAATGCTGCCTTGGTGAGCATAAGAAACTTCTCTCAAAAACATAAAATCTTACAGACCAAAAACTTTGGAACAGTAGTGTATATATTTATACAATGAATTATAAACATGTTTATCTGGATTTAGAGATGTGAGAATTATCATCTTATCAAGTCAGCTGGATCTTGAGAATTTTCTTTTTTTTTCTTTTTTTTTTTAATACGGCAGTTCAGGAAATCCAGCTGGCCTGCTTTCGGTCTAAAGAACAATGAGGGGCCACATATTGTCCCCCAGAGATCAATTAAGACAGCTTTCACAATGGTTTTTGTTCCTTAAGTTCATATAGTTCATAGACATCTTGGGAGTACAATGCTTGTATGTGCAGCCACATGGCTCCACTGTGTAAAACAATCTCTATTCTTGGCAACAAGGCTTTGTCTTTCAGGTAATCTGTATTATTTTATTACTGGGGAAAAAAATAACACCCAGATTGCTTCATATTATTAGTACAACAATCAGGGTTTTGGAGATTTAAACATTTGAACATTAAAGCAGTTGGTTTGCTTGAAGTTTTCTATTCACATTAAATGTTGTGGTGGATAACTAAAATTAAAATTATTTTGTCTGGCTAATGATAAAATTAGCAATAAAATCCCATTTTGAATTAAGTAATCGACAAGAATACCCTAACAACCTCCCAGAATACCCTAGCAACCTCCCAGAATACCCTAGCAACCACTTAGCAATACACTGGCAACCACCGATAATACCCAAGCATTTGATTTCTAAAAATTTATGTTGCATTTTTTTGTATGTAAAGTTAATGTAAAGTATATAAATTATCTTAAAGTTTTCAAACTTTTTAATTATTCTAACCTCACTTCACAGATTTTAAATGACGCTGAGCAGACTCCTCTAAAAGAAAGCAGCCGCAGCTTGACCTATGACCTCCTGTGTGCCATGGCAAACCCCAGCAGAGCGGACACTCGAGGACTGAGCCAGCTCGCTGAAGTGGCAGAGCGTTTTGCCTTCAGCCTGCTCACAGACATTGAGTGTGGGACAAAGGAAAAGAGGTTAGATCTATTTATGCCATTTAATAGGCTTTTTTCTGTTTGTTTTTACCTGAGCTCATTGTTGTATCCATTGCTTTCCTCTACACTCCATTCAGAGGCACAACCATACTGGATACTTGCCCGTATTTCACCATAGCTGCTCACCACTGGTACCCCACTCAGATCAACGGCCACACATTTACAGGCAAAAACACAGACACGTTCACTCTGCCTGAGACCCTGCTGGAGGTGCCAGCCCTTCCTGCAGACAGCATGGCCCCATCCGCTTGCCGTAAAGTGCACTTCACAGAATACAGTACTGAGCACTGGTTCCTCACCAACACAAAAGCCAGCGCATTAAATGACAAGGTGAAAGAGTGTTTCACTGTATCCCTGAATGCATCAACACTGTATTATTTTTGTATTTGTTTGATTAATAAAAAGTGAATGTAGCTTTTGACAAGTAGGCTCAAGCAAGTGTCCAGCAGATGACACTGTTGAGTTGGAAATGTTAAGTTGTCTCCCTTTCTTTTTCAATGTGTCATTATGATTTTAGATGGTTTGTGTGCCTTTACAAATCATCTATGTGGTTTCCTCATAGATATGACATTTATAGTGATTATAGAGATTTTATTTGCTCTTGGAATTGGGAAACTGAATACAACTCTCAGTTGTTGTTGTTTTATAGGTAATCCATTTTGAATAATCTATATGTATGTTTGTTGCAGGCTTTCTCAGTCAGTCTTCATGGCAGAGGCTCTAAACCTCTCGCTGATGGTCAAGAGGTTGTTTACCGCATACACACTCCAGATCGACGTGGAAAACCTCGCCAATCTCTGTGCCTGCTTTGGAATCAGGCTGCCGAGAGGTAATTATGAAACATAAACACATGCATATTGTTATAATTAAGTGCTGCTTGACACAACTTAATATTTTTTAAAAAGTTAAGAGCCCTTTTAGTATTTACAAACGTGCGACACACATCACATACAGCAATGATACATAAACCACCTCTTCATCCATACTTGAAAACACATATGAGATTACATGCCTATTTACTAAGAAATTCCTCATCAAAATGAGCTTGACAGACCATTTGGCAGTAAAGCTCTGACCTTGTCCATGTATTTCACACTCATCGGTGAGACAGACAGTGTGTACAGTGGAGTTTTTAAGGTTCGGGGTTTGTGACCTACCATGACGAAGTCTTTTAAGGCCTGTCTCACTCATTCTTTAGGACATACGCATGTGTGTGTGTGTGTGTGACTGAGAAAGTTCTGTGCATTCTACAGGGTGTGTTCTTCGCCAGGAAGCCATTCTAGGGGACATTTCACAGCTTTTAGGCAAGACTATTAGCTGCACAATTGTTCCCTGTATTCTCTCCAGGTTTGGGTTGATGTAAAACAGATTGCTCTCACAATTATGTTTTAGATAACAGATGTTCCAAATATTATGTATTCTGTTAACTTTGGGACCATTTCTCAACTTCATAACCATTTATTATGCAATTGTGATTCCTTGTGATGTAAATGACACCCTAGAGCGACGACTAATCGATTCCTTCAGCTAACTTATCTTAGTGACAGCTTAATAGCTGGCAGTTTAATGAGAGTTTGTTTGGAATGATAAGTTGGGTGTGTTGCATAAGTTTAATTTAGACGAACAGACAGCCAAATCCAATTTAACAGCTTTCTGTGTTTCCTCACAGAAAAAAAAAACCTGTTGCACTGAATTTAATCTTAAAATATCATGAAATTCTCATTTCACAGCCTGAACCAAAAGAGCATTTCCCTTTGTACTAGAGACAATTAAGAATTAGAGATGTGCAATATATCGGTCCCATATCAGTTATTTGATGATTATTAAAGAACAATTATGATTTTTTTACAGTATCATTTAGTGTCACTGGTGGCATAGAAATGATATACTTCACCTTTAAACAAAACAAAACAAAACAAACAAAAAAAAAAAGTATATTTTTGGTTTACAGGTTTAAATATGGTATTATAAGTGGCTTGTCATGATCATTTTGGTATGATTTCTCCTGTCCAGCTGGCTGTCTGATGGTCAGTTCTGCCGTGTGGTGGACGACAGTCAGAATTTTGTCGAGTGTGCCTGTACGCATCTGTCCGTCTACACAGCATATGCAGAGACAGGAAGTTTTGCTTCATTCAACGAGGCCTTCTATGCTGCTGGCTTCATTTGTATCTCAGGTAACTCACTATAGTCCTGTCTACATACTTGAGGGGATACAAAACCCACTGTAATGTGACAAGAAATCATGCATTGCTTGTGTCCTCAAGACTTTGTGCAGTATTTGTCTGTGTCTTTCACCCACAGGGTTTGCCTTGGCCGTTGTGTCTCATGTGCTGTGCTCTAGATTCCTCATGTTCGCTGCCAAACTCCTCACACACATGATGATGGCCTGCTTAGGGACTCAGGTAAGACCTAACTTATCCAGTAATTTGTGCAGCCAGATTTACCTGCTAAGTTTCAATGGTAAACAGCATGCCTATTCTAGTCAATCAGCTAGACCACCACCAAACCTGAATATAAATGCTTGCTGGTATAAGATGGTTTAATTGTCCTCTGTAACTCCATGTTGTTCCTGTAATATATAAATAAACTGGTCCGGTGTGTGTTGCGTCAATACAGTACAGTAACTGATAATGTGATGGTGAGGCTGAATTCCACTTATAATTTGTGCTTGGGAATCAGTATCAGGATCTAGGACGCTGCTCCAAAGAAATGTGATACAGCTATGACGTCAACATGACGCTTTTTGCTGCGTAATGTGGCCTAGTTTACCGTTAAGATGTTAAGTTGTCTTTGAGTCAGTTTAAGGTACAATATAATGTTGCAGAGTCCCAAGAGTTGTGTTAAACTTAGTAAAAGCTCAAAGTGGATGTTTTGTTTGTGCTTTGAATAACATGTCGAGTTGGTTGTGCAAATGCATGAGCATTAAAGGGCTTTCCTCTGCCTGTGCATCAGTGACAGTGTACTGTAACCTGAATACACAAAGACGGTATCGAAAAGTACTGCACAAGTCACGTCTATTGAAAACAGTGATTTAAAGTAGATAAGTCTGGTTCAGGTTAGTTTTGCGTGAATGGACAGGTGTTGAAGGTGTCTTTTTGCACGTATCTCTTTCAGATCAAGCACGTTGGGAAACCCAAGAACTTTAGCAAGCCTTTAGATTCAAATGCACACAGCTTGTAGATTTGTTGAGGGGGTGACAGATAACATTTTCTAAGAAATGTGTCATTGCAGCTTGGACGAACACATCCAAATGGGCTTGTGTGTTAAGCCCTGACAACCGAACTATCCCTGTGCACCCATCCTTTTACAAAGAAGAGGGAGGTCATTTAGTCAGTGGTCTGATACCTGTGGATCGGAGTGGGAATTTTCCACTGGTCCTGCTCACTTATAGAAAAAGAAAAAAACAAACATGGCTCTACTTAACGGGGCTTTGAAAAACCCGGTCGCATTCTGTCATCCGTTAATTGTTTTGCTTTTCTTTACCTCAACGGTGTTGAATGGAAAATTCCAGTCTGGCCATCCCAAGAAGTCATGCGTCATGCAGGTTCGGTACTGGCAACAGCTGGGCTCATGTTTTGTCAAAGGATGTTAAAAGGTTAAAAGATAAATATCCTCTAGACTTGGAAAAGGAGTTGATCTAAGTCGATTCCGGACTTCCCAGTAAGCACTGAGATGTCTGTGAAGAGTGCATCATCTGGAAATCAAAGCGTTCTTTTTAAAGTGGTATTTGTGTACAAACATTTAATAAACATCTTTGTAAAGAGTGTATTTACACACATAAATCTAAATCTGAAATGTCACAAAAACATCCATATTTCATTTTAACATCTGGATTTTGCAACATTTTGCAGATACTGTAAGTAAACACTTTAAAAATGACTTCTCCTAGATGAAAATGCTCATGTTAAAGGGTTACTCACCCTCGTTCCAAAACTTTATGATTTTTAAAGAAGATATTATGAAACTATCTAACTATATTTTCTTATATATCTAACTATATACAGGTCCTTCTCAAAAAATTAGCATATTGTGATAAAGTTCATTATTTTCCATAATGTAATGATAAAAATTAAACTTTCATATATTTTAGATTCATTGCACACCAACTGAAATATTTCAGGTCTTTTATTGTTTTAATACTGATGATTTTGGACGAAATCTTCGTCTCCATAAAGCTTTTCAGCAGACGGAAGCATGAAGTGCTCCAAAATCTCCTGATAGCTAGCTGCATTGACCCTGCCCTTGATAAAACACAGTGGACCAACACCAGCAGCTGACATGGCACCCCAGACCATCACTGACTGTGGGTACTTGACACTGGACTTCAGGCATTTTGGCATTTCCTTCTCCCCAGTCTTCCTCCAGACTCTGGCACCTTGATTTACGAATGACTTTGGACCACTGAGCAACAGTCCAGTGCTGCTTCTCTGTAGCCCAGGTCAGGCGCTTCTGCCGCTGTTTCTGGTTCAAAAGTGGCAGCACCTGTAGCCCATTTCCTGCACACGCCTGTGCACGGTGGCTCTGGATGTTTCTACTCCAGACTCAGTCCACTGCTTCCGCAGGTCCCCCAAGGTCTGGAATCGGTCCTTCTCCACAATCTTCCTCGGGGTCCGGTCACCTCTTCTCGTTGTGCAGCGTTTTTTGCCACACTTTTTCCTTCCCACAGACTTCCCACTGAGGTGCCTTGATACACTAGATTGCGGTTTTGAGTAATGAACCAGGCTGGGAGTTTTTAAAAGCCTCAGGAATCTTTTGCAGGTGTTTAGAGTTAATTAGTTGATTCAGATGATTAGGTTAATAGCTCGTTTAGAGAACCTTTTCATGATATGCTAATTTTTTGAGATAGGAATTTTGGGTTTTCATGAGCTGTATGCCAAAATCATCAGTATTAAAACAATAAAAGACCTGAAATATTTCAGTTGGTGTGCAATGAATCTAAAATATATGAAAGTTTAATTTTTATCATTACATTATGGAAAATAATGAACTTTATCACAATATGCTAATTTTTTGAGAAGGACCTGTACTTCTTTTTTTTCTCTCCATACAATAAAAGTCAATGGTTCCAAATGCTTTTTTGGCTCCCACTGTTCTTCAAAATATCTTCTTTTATGTTTATACAATTTTTGAACAACATGTGGATGACAGAATTCAGATTTTTGGGTGGACTATTCCTTTAAATCAATATTTTGGTGACACAATGGGGTCCAAATGTCTGAGACCACTGGTAAAAATGTTTCTGTTTTGCATGTTTCTTATTTAATATAAATATTAAATAAAATAATATAATTAGATTAATTGCATTGATTATATTGTTAGCATAACAATTTGAGTAAAAAGTTGAATTGTAATTGTTGAATTTAATGTATACATTTAATGTAATTTGTGAAAATGAAAAACGCTGTATTTCCTAGACATTTCAGTCGACAATGTTTCTATAGATTTAACTTTTTATTTGTAATCACTGATCTGACTTCAGAATTCACCTGCTGTATAGAAATGTTTAATCTACGATGCAAAAAATACAGAATATGAAAATGTATTGTGATCCCATCTTAAAACATTTCACACCCTCAGCCATAGAGAACAAACAATATTTCTCTTCAAATAGCCTGCCTCTTCTTGACTACCTGAGTGTGTGACAGCATGTAGGTAAGATAGGACGACAACTCAGGACTGTAGTTAGTGGAAATTTACCCAGACTAGCTCGACTGGCCCAATATGTCAGTGCAGATAGGGCTGTTCTTATGAGCTGCAATAATACACATTAGTAAGGGTAATCAGCTAGCGAGCCGCAGCAATAAAAGGCTTTTCGGGAAGGCGACCTTTAGATTCACATGCATGCAGCTCATGTGTGAGATGTACACAAACACATATGGAGACACTAACACACATTGCCACCATTGCAGTAAAAAATATTGTCACAAAAAGACAATTTAGAAGATACATTTGTTCCATATCAAATGAAACCCCCTTAATTATGTGCTGAATTGAATGTCCCAGAATGAAGTGCTATAGGTCAGGATGTCCAAAAATCAGTTACACTCATTTGGGCTCAGCCCTGAGAATTAAGATCCACCAGAATCTTATTTATCTGAAGGTTAGAATATTCGGTTCACTTAACGTACCCCATGTCATGTGCAGGGCGCAGTGACTTTCTAAAGCCCTTCCTCGCAAAACAGTGTGTCGTTTGTGTGATTGGGATTGCTTTAGCTTTAAAGTACTGATTGATACAACCATGCCTTAAAAGTCAATGCTGTAAAGATAGTTGACATTCAAGTAATTTCATGTGGTTTATATATATAAACATTTATTAACAAGGTCACATGTCGAGTTCTGAGAAGATTAGATGATTGGTGAAAAATCAGGTCTTGTAGTCAATGTGTTGGATGCAGCAGAAGTGGGCAGAGACTTTGGCAAGGGCCAAATTGTTATGGCCAGGTGACTAGGTCAGAGCATCTCTGAAAGGGCAAGATCCTGGTCAGCAGTGGTGAGAACCTACCGGCAGTTGTCCGAGGAGTGACAAACTACAAATCTATGACAGAGGTTGGGCGTCTAAGGCTCACTGATGTACAAGGGCAACAAAGGCTATCCCGTCTGGTCCAAACTGATATAAGGTCTACTGCAGCACAAGTCAAACGAAATTTTAATGATGGTTGAGGGAGGAATGTGTCACAACATGCAGTACTGCTACGTATGGGTCTAGTAGCCGCAGACCAGGCCATGATGACCCCTGTCCACTATCGAAAGCTCCTACAGTGGGAACGCAAGCATCAGAATTGGACCTTGGAGGTCATCTGGTCCAATGAGTCCCGTTTTACTTCACATCATGTGGATGGCCATGTACTGTACATATGTGCCATTAACCTGGAGAAGTGATGGCATCAGGATGCACTATGATGCACTATACAATGTTTTGCTTGGAATCTCTGGGTCCGGCCATTCATGTGGACGTCAGTTTGACACATGCCACCTACCTAAACATTGTTGTAAACCAGGAACATGGTATTCCCTGATGGCAGGCATGAAAACGGGTCAGGGGTGAAAAAGGTGAGAAGGATATTACCCCTCTAGGGGGGTCGGGGGGCATGCTCCCCCTGAAGAAAAATTTAAATATTCCATATTTTAAAGCATCAATCTGATGCATTTTGAGATGCTTTTTTTGCCAACCTGGGGAGAGCTGGAGAAACTTAACTTCAGCCATGAGTCAAAAATTATTATGGCCTCCTTACTAAGTATTATGAAGGGGGATCGAGCGGGAATCTTTATTGGTGTCGATTTTCAGTCTCTTTTTAATGATAGGCTTTACGCATCTGTCAATCATCCCCACTTGCTATTTGGGGGAAGAACCTAGCGCTATGATTGGTCGAACTCTTCTTCTTTTGCTGTTGCTTGATTTGAGGACTGCGCGTGCACAGAGGCGTCACCAGGTTTTTGCGTAGTTTAGAGTGACAAATCGTACCAGCGTACTTTGAAGTCAAAATGCTACACGATTCACATAGGTCACCTAATTTGGTTTTAAAACGGCGAATTTCGCCGAAAGTTGAGGGATTTTCATGTATGCAGTGACCTCTTTAAGCAGGATAATGCTCTCCCACACTGTTTACTTTATTCAGGAATGGCTTGTAAAATATGATGAAGAGTTCAAGATGTTGCCCTGGCCTACAAATTCCTCAGATATCAATCTGATTGAACATCTTTGGAATGTGCTGGACCAACAAGTTCGATCCATGGCGGCTCCACCTCGTAACCAACAGGACTTAAAAGACCTGCTGCTAACGTCTTGGTGCCAGATACCAGAGGACACCCTCAGGGGTCTTGTAGGGTCCATGCCTTGGTGGGTCAGAGTCGTTTGGTGACACAAGGATGACCAACAGAATATTAGGCGGGTGGTCATAATGTTTTGGCACATCAGTGTATATAACCAGTGTAAATTTTGTTTTCCACCCTCTCTCTGACCCTTAGAAATAAACAAGCTGTTTTGCTACCGTATCTTTTAAACTTCCATGTAAACACCTCCTTTGCTTGTGGAATACAAATATCTTCTAATCATAGACCCATAATGATGTATATAGCTCAAAATAAAATGTTCCTGTGATATGCCCGATGTTTTTTTAAACATGAAAGGAACATAGATTTTTCTTGTGACATTTGTTCTGATCACATTTGTTCGGAGATACATGGCAAAAGACTGAAGCGAGTTGAGTGTGTCATGAATTACGTAAGTTAAGAGGCATTAGCAATAATTGTTGGAGATGCATTAATGGCTACATAATTGCAGGCTAATGATGAGATAATGCTGTGAAATTCCTGGTGTCACGTAAATAATGACGGATGCAATAGCAAGTTAATCTCTTTATTAAAGAGCTTCACACACTGATGGACAGTCACAGGTAAGACACAATAACTACAGCAGGAGAGTGGTGACGCAGGGACCTCGATGGGCGATGAGAGATCCGATGAGTCGTGACTGGTGAAGTGTGTCCGTGAAGCGGTGCCGTGTAATCCGTGGGTGAAAACCAGAGAACGATCCAACGATGAACAGGAAACAGGAAACAACGACGAGAAATCCAATCCAAGGAACAAGAAACACGAGCAAACACGGGACACAACACCAGGACTCCAAACAACGATCTGACAAACATGAGACGAAAGACAAGGCGTTAAATAGGCCGGTGTAATTGCGCACAGCTGCCGCTGATCAGACGATCAGCGGCGACGCCCACACGAACAATCAGGTGACACACCACAGAACCACACAGACACCAGAATGAGACAGCGGATTCATGAACCGTGACAGTACCCTCCCTCCTAGGAACGCCTCACGGCGTTCCCAGAGCTCCTTACCTGTCGATTGTAATCATCGATGAGGGAGTGATCCAGAATGTCCCTAGCAGGAACCCAACTTCTCTCCTCCGGACCGTAACCTTCCCAGTCCACCAAGTACTGGAATCCGCGTCCCCTCCGTCTAGAGTCCAGAATGCGATTAACCGAATATGTAGGTTCCCCATCTACGAGTCGCGGCGGTGGAGGAACCGGAGTANAGTCGTGACTGGTGAAGTGTGTCCGTGAAGCGGTGCCGTGTAATCCGTGGGTGAAAACCAGAGAACGATCCAACGATGAACAGGAAACAGGAAACAACGACGAGAAATCCAATCCAAGGAACAAGAAACACGAGCAAACACGGGACACAACACCAGGACTCCAAACAACGATCTGACAAACATGAGACGAAAGACAAGGCGTTAAATAGGCCGGTGTAATTGCGCACAGCTGCCGCTGATCAGACGATCAGCGGCGACGCCCACACGAACAATCAGGTGACACACCACAGAACCACACAGACACCAGAATGAGACAGCGGATTCATGAACCGTGACACCTGGGAAGCCTTTTCAGAGCAATTTGGTTTGTAATCCAGGTGGACAAAATGATTCATGACCCATGACGTTTTGTTTTTTTGGTAGTATTATTTTATTGACCCTGACGTATAGTATTTTATTGATGGCTGACGTGTAGTTCAATCCACAGCATCCATGTTGAATTAGGAAATGAGGAAAATTTGGTGTGTATGCTTTCGGTTCACCTTGTGCAGTGATTATAATTGCCTCAACATGTTATATGTACTGTATTTTTGAAAGATTCATTTAAAAAGCTAACAGACAAACACTCAAACGCAAATCATGGGTTAGATGGGTACCTGGGTCAACATATTTTGTTGATCCTGGAACAACATTCCTGTTAATCCTAACCCTATTCCTACCCCAAAACCTAACCCTACCCATAAGTTATCCCTAAAATCAGAGGGAAATGATTTGTGAATAACACTGATGTAAAAGAAGCTGACCCTGGTTGTAAGCCTAAACTTGACATAACCTTTAAATTTGTCCCTCAAATCTGATTGGTTGATTGGAATGTTGTTCCAGGATCAACAAAGATGTTGATCCAGGAACATATTGCACTTGGTAAAATCAGGTTCTGCTTCAAAGCGCACAATACCATTCAAAAAAAAAAATATATATATATATACATATATATATGTGTGTGTGTGTGTGTGTGTGTGTGTGTGTGTATATGTAATTTATTCCTGTGATGGCAAAGCTGAATTTTCAAGATTATTTTATGAATATTTTATGAAAAGCTAAAAAAACAGCAGTTATTTGAAACAGAAACCATTTGTAACATTATAAATGTCTTTGCAGTCACTATTCTGACACAATGAAGTGCATCCTTGCTGAGTAAAAGTATTCATGTCTTATTTAAAAAAAATGAAATAAAACAAATTTCATTGACCCCAAACTTTTGAACTGTAGTATATGACCTGCAAGCTTTAATTGTCATTCCCATCTGTGTTAGACAGTGTCTGCTGTTTATAATTATCATGGGGCTGGTAATGGAGACTGGATGCAAATGATTATAAATTTCTTAATGAACACAGTGAGATTATTGTAAATGTAACTGTGATAAATGTTTTAAGACTTCAAGAGTTTTCTTTTAGCTGGTCATGGGAGCTGAATTTGAGACAGGGAATGTCCATTCATTGTACGCAGGAAAGTGACGCTCATGGTTTGTCTGACGTCAAAAAGTCTAGGAGAGCACAACAATGCCTGTGAGAAAGTCAAGCGAAAGGAAGCAAATCTCTAGACCTCTCAAACCTCCCCTTTGCCCTCTTCCTGTAGCGATTTAGGTGTGTGTGTGTGTGTTTGTGGTACTTCTTCCTAGCACTGAAATACACACAGAATTATAAACACACACACACTCGCACTGCTCAGTGAATCTAAACAGTCTGATGGTCCCACGATGAAATGTGATTACAAAAGATGGCAGAACGGTGTGTTTGAGAGGCCAGAGTTCTCCCTCTCTAATTCAATTTTGCCCATGTCTATTTATTTACTCGAATGACAAGGAAGGACATGCTTATTCAGATCAACAGTGCACCTCTTTCAGAAAGTCTGGCTCAAACTGGACTGAGGTCTGTAAGTGGGCCCGTGGAGAACAAGTTAAATTGGATGCGTGCAGTACTCTTTCTGCAGAGTTACATGACTGCTGGGTAATTTCTATTAAACTTTAGTATATCAATGATACCTCAAATAGTTGTTGAAGAGTGTACTGTTACTTTTCTACATGATCAGACTCACAATATTTGCCTGGAAACAATAAAACAAGTGAAAAAAGCACTATTCTGTCACTTAAACTTAAACTAAGCAAAAATAAGCTTCTCCACAAATTTCTGCAGTGCTGCCCTAGACTGCACAGACTCTGTTGATAATTTAATTTAATTTAATTTAATTGGTATTATATTTATGCAGAAGCAAAGCCTGAAAAACAAAGATTTGTGATCTTAATGCTGACACAGATTTACTCTTATAGAACTTGTGACTGCTTTCCATATTGTTTTTCCCGAGAGCATTTTGTTTTTAGAGCAAATACTTAATGTTTTGAGATGTCATCATCCGTTGTGTAGTTTGATTAGTGTGTGTGCTTAGACTATGACCTCCTAGAAACTCCGGCCAATGGCACTTTTTTTCCCCAGCACTGGGTTTAGCTACCCAGTGATGAACCCCAAATGACCCACAGCAGGCCTTGAACACCTTATTTCCTACCAAAATAAGCACTGTAAACAGAGGCAGAGAGTTGGCTTGACCTTTAGCACAGTTCTCAACAGCATTTATGCAGACTGCACACTAATGTAGCATTTTGGCCCACCAGACCATATATAATTAATATATATAATACATTTAATAATATTGTTTTCATAGTTATTTATATACATATTTATACATATAAAAATATAAACATAAATATTCTGTATGATGAAATATTTTGTAAACGTGATACCAGACAATGATACCAGACAATGAACTGAGGAAACTAAGGGCTTAAATACACAGGGAGACATAATGATTGACAGGTGAATGTAATCAGTAACCAAGGGAAGAAAGTAGGGACTAATCGGGACTAAACTGGGAACAAAAAGACAACTAAACTAAACATAATTCTGACATTACGCCCCCCGACCCCCCATCCCTGGGAAGGCACGTCCTCGTGCCATAAAAACTGAGGAGGGAGGGCGGGAGCAGGTGAATTGCATAAAACCAGGTGAGATGACAGAGGGAGAGACCAGGGTGGTGATGACGGTGG
>RJVU01018862.1:1458957-1478949 GCA_003731715.1 Anabarilius grahami | reverse complement strand
GAAAAGGGGCTATTGAGAACAAGGATGGTGTTATGAATGACACATTGAATATTCGGACCGTCGGGTTGACGTGACTCATCTCTCACGCTCCGATGGTGATGTAATCTTTTTGGACAGTGCTATTATTAGCGCCCTGTGCCAAGTCAACATCAGCAGCAGATCACTGAGAGGAGCATATTGACCCTCTGATGAGATGTTCCTTAATGATCATTCAAATTGAGCTTTTCTTTTTTGGAGATTTAGAGTCTGGGGGGAATAGTGAGCTTGTCCTTTGGCAGTCGTGATTCTAACAAAAAACAACAACAACAAAACGCGGATATCCCCAGAGTAATTTTCTGTAAGGGTTTTCATTAAATATATATAAGGGTAGTGATCAAGGGTAGTAATAATAATAATAAAACCTTCACAAAAAATGCTATGTTATACTATGCTATTTTGTTGGACCAATGTTGGGTAGCTAATTTGAAACGGTTTTGTTTTGTTTTTTTGTTTTGTTTTGTGTTTTTTTTGTTTGTTTTGCTTTGATTTTTTCTGCAATTCCGATTGACTTTGATACAGAAATGTAGTGTTTTGTTGTTCTGCTTGTTGGAAAAAATATGAATGAATCATGGAAATATAGCCATGGCATTATTGTGCTTACCATGTCTGAAAAAACATAGTAACAACATGATACTTTTTGTGCAGACATAATTTAACTCTAGTATACGGAAACTTAGTCCTCTTCAGAGAAGATGCCAAAACCACACTTGTCATCATCCAAACATCTACCATCAGTGGAGCAGAGATTGATATATTTCTCAAGACAGTGACTAATACCACACCTTGAGCCAAATATATATCTTTACTCCTGCCTGGAGGTCATGCATCCTCCAGGCAGGAAACAGCCTAGCCGACTCTCCCTTCTGAGGGGGAAGGCAGACCGATCTTTGCTATATTATTACCCTGTGATTCTTTCTCTTGACTTCACCCTGCGTGTACAAATTTCCATCAGCTAGTGATTATAGTTGTTTGAGTGACTTGCACATAGGTCTGCTCTAGATTATATCATTGGTCTACTCCAGATTATTTTCACATCTGTTTTTGTTTTACACAGTATGTATGCCCAAGGGGCTGGTGCTGAGGTTTACCTGTCTGACTGATGTGTGTGGAAATTAGCTTGAAGCCACAGACTGCTTGACTCCTTTATAGTCCGCTCTGGAAAAGGGGGGAGGTGCATCTGTGACTAACACAGTATCTATATATAGTAGCACTCAAAGGCACACAGATGGAATACAGGACTGGTGTGGTTCTGAGTACAGCAGACTATAAAGATGAATGCATTTACCTGCTTCTCTTTAAAAAAAATAATAATAATACAAATGTGTGTGCTCATTGGGAATATGGAGTAAAAATAACTTGTAAACCCACTGCACATTAAATATTTTACAGAAGATTTTATGTTTTAAAAGATTACAGAGATCCATCCAATACTATTATTATTATTATTATTTCCCTTCACATCACCCTGCATGATCTCAACAAAACAAAAGGTAACAAAAGCCATTTCTAAGGTTAATATATACTGCTAAAAGATGGCTAAGCAAATTACATTTTACTTTGATCAGGGACTCACTCCAGCTAATATAGCTCTGCGTCTTTCACTGACAGACCTCTTACAAATCAGCATCAGACACTTGAGAAGGAGGCAACAAGTTTATCGTCATACACACTCTAGTGACATGTGGTCAATTCCATTCCCTGCCAACTTACGTGACGGGATGTCTGCATGGTTGACGGATGCCATTAAATGCTTTGCAGCTGAACAGAGAAGTTATGAGTGGCCAACCATACTTTTTTTTTCTTTTTTTCTTTCTTGTAAGAAAAAACTACTTTTGTTATGTTGAGATCACAAGAATATTAAGTTGTGATCATGATGAAACACAACTTTGGGCTTATGTAAAAGATGTGCCAAGGCCAATGACATAACATAAAGCAAATGCATAGGTCACAGAACCACTAGTGTTGTTTTATATTGATTTGTCCTCTATTTGATGCTTTTTAACCTAAGCAACTGTTGATGTATAGCTTGTACTCTCCTGCTTCTGGCTGGGCTGTCATTCTCACTTAATATGCCTGCTCCCCAGTCATCTGCCTGTCAGTCAAGACATAATGTTTTTAATGCATGGTGTATGGCTATTTTAAGCTCAGTATCTTCCTCCGGATAGGGCATATCCGTAGAGACTCCAAGTCAGCTGTGAATTAGCTCAAAAAAAATAAATAAATTACATTTACATTTCCAGCTGCTTTCTCACCATAGCAACTCACAAAAAAAGGTTGGATATTTTGTGTCAATTATTGGAATGGGTAGCATGATATATTTGAAAAGAGTTAGATATTTGTCCTGGTCTATAGATCTAGTGAGGGTAAATGGCTATATAATTTGATGCAAATGAAAATTAGACTATGAGAATTGATTTTTTTTTTTTTTTTTTTTTCATTTATTTCACATCACAGCCATCATGCAACCAAATTAAGAACTAAACAAATCACAATAGCTAATTTCTGTCTGCTTGGGCATTTGGTCAGATAAGGCAATGGGATATAGGACTCTCTGGCACTAATCCAGCACTGTCATTAGAAAGCTGATAATACTGCGAGTGACTCATCTCTCAGTCTCCATAATGACAGGCCTCTCTGAGACGATGTTTCTCTGTCTCATCAGGAACCAATTGACCTTAGAGAACATTTTGACATTTTTTCATGTAGTCTTTCCTTTTGACCTGCTGTTATATAGTGCTGTTTTTAATGCTGAATATTGTATTCTGCTTTCTTTATGGGATTAAATATTTCTGAAGCATTTTACAGTGCCATTGCAAAAGATTCACTGCAAATTCATTTTTTTTGTTTTAGTAACTAAAAACCTATAAACACTTTTTTAAAGCCTCACTTATTGTATTATCTATTTATAACCAATTATGTATTTAACGAGGACATATTATGCTGTTTTACATTTTTAGTGTGTAATGTTAGCCTGACGTGGTCATACTCAATTCTAGTCAGAATATGAGTCTGATACTGCTCCATTGGGCTTTGATTATGGGGGCGTATTTCAACCGATCCAGGAAAGACCTCAATTGGATAGACCTACAACCAATCAGAGCTACAGTCAACAGAACTCAACTGCACACATGCTGGAACTAGTAGAAGATGAGCGTAAACAATCTTTGCCGGTGTTGTAAAAAGAATTTTAAAATCTTTTAAAATTAATGCGCTGTCGATATCTTCTATAACGGACGCGATGGCGGAATCTACACATCTCAGTTCTTCAACAACAGCCATCATTGTTGTAAACTAATTCAACCCAAGCGCTCTTTGATGACGTGGCTGATTACGTTTCTGGTGATGATCTGTCAATCATCGCCCTGACAATGTGATTGGTCCGAACAGTTTCTGTTCGGGCATAATTACTCCTCTACGGATCGAGTCCAGACCGAACTCCCCGACCTCAAAATGTTGTGGGCGGGGCTAAGTTCGGCTGGCATCCAGGCTAGTGTAATGTTACTGTTTGAGCAAAGTTACAAAGCACAAAGTCCACTCCAACGGGACATACTCTATATCAGTAAGCACTGTTTCTGAACTCCCTGAAATGCCTTGACTGTAATCTTGAGGTTTTTTTCCTCATTTAAATAATTCCCGCAAAAATCATACACATAAAAAGGGGGTGAGGCCTGGTTGAGTTGCGTTAGTAGTGTTGAAAATCATGGTTATGGTAAGGTGCTTGACATTTTTTTTTTAATTTGTTAAATATAAAACTTGCTAAAAACGTTTTGTACAGGTGGGGGTTTAATTTAACTCATGATGATATTAGCTGTTCTGCACACATGTACTGTTTACACCCATATTGTTTATGGTACAGCGCGGTACAGTACATCCGTCCTGTAAACACAACACATATCAGATTGAATGGTCTATTTTCAGCCACTCCCTGTTTTGGCCTTAAATGACTATACTGACAGGATAAGTAGGTCCACATTATCAAGAGTATCAGGTCCTGAGGACTGACTCCTAGCCAGACAGGTCCCAGACACAGGGCCCTTTAATCTCCACTGTGGCTCTCTATCACCCTTCTCCAATCTCAAGCCCCTGAATGAACCACGATCCCCCATCCAGTTTTAGTTATGTCATCGGAGGCCATGCGTTTCGCATGACGGGGGGTGCTTGATGTCTTATTATTCAGGAACTGTTAAGTCGGAGCCATGTTGCCTGTGTTTATACACATTACTGCAGGATAAATGATTGGCTAGCAGCCAGTGATAAGCCCGATGTAGACTGATGTATGATTGTTTGAGATGAACTGACCTACAGCTGCTACTTTTAGCTTATGTTCAGAAGTCTTTCTGAATGTGTATTTTGTTACATAAGGCAACGGGATCAATCGTGGGCCAGAGAACCATCCAGAAAGGTTATTAGGGGAGGGGGGATGGTGCTCCTGCCATCAGCATCTAGTGTTACTGATGTGATCGTGTGAGCAGATGATATTGAATGGAAAGCTGATCAGATCTCCTCCCTGTTTACTCACCCGGGTGTGTGCCTAGGGACGACTACAGGAACAAAAACATGGGCTTTGCCTCAGCGTGCATTAATGAAGGTGGCACTGTAGAGTCTGAAATGAGTTTGAATGTGATTGGGCATTTGTACTGTGACATAAGAAGACCTGTGAACAATTGACCCTTTGCTAAGTCGGCCGCCAATCCTAACAACTGCCATAAACAATTTTCTCAAGCTTTTTCTTTTTCTTACTGCATTCTTTTTTGGTAACGTAAGGTTATGAAGGATATGTGTGACAGTTTTTAACGCAGTCAGGTGAAATTTATATGATATCGTTGCCAGGTAACATATAGTGACATTCACAGGTACCAGTTATAGAACAGTTAAGTTAGGAACAGTTCTGTTCCCTCACAGTAATGTGTATAAGGATCAGTGGATATAAGGATCAGTGTCACATGATTCTTCAGAAATCATTCTAATATGCTAATTTGTTGACAGTTGTGTTGCTTAATATTTTTTGAAAACAGTGATCCATTGTGTTCAGTATTCTTAAAGGATACTGGTTCACTTCAGGATTAACATTTTCTTATAATTTACTCAACCCCATGTCATCCAAGATGTTCATGTCTTTCTTTCTTCAGTCAAAAAGAAATTAAGGTTTTTGAGGAAAACATTCCAGGATTTTTCTCCATATAGTGGACTTCACTGGGGTTCAAAGGGTTGAAGGTCCAAATTGCAGTTTCAGTGCAGCTTCAAAGGGCTCTTCACGATCCCAGCCGAGGAATAAGGGTCTTATCTAGCAAAACATTCATCATTTTCTACAAGCAATAAAAATGTATATACTTTTTAACCACAAATGCTCGTCTTGCACTGCTCTGCGATCCGCCACGCATTATGTTAGAAAGATCACACGTGACGTAGGTGTAAGTACCTCGGTAGGGCAAAAAAATCCATCTAATTTTCTCCTCCAACTTCAAAATTGTCTGATATTATTGTTTTACCTTTTTTTTTTCGTAAAGGGCATTTGGCTTAGTCTTCGCACGTTCGCTTTGTAGACACTGGCTCTGTACTTCCGCCTACATCACGCGTGACCTTTGTAACGTGATTACGTCACAAGTGGTGCATCGCAGAGCAGTGCAAGATGAGCATTTGTGGTTAAAAAGTATATACATTTTGTATTTTTTGTAGAAAATGTAGATAAGACCCTTATTCCTCGGCTGGGATCATGCAGAGCCCTTTGAAGCTGCACTGAAACTGCAATTTGAACCTTCAACACGTTGAACCCCAGTGAAGTCCACTATATGGAGAAAAACCCTGTAGTGTTTTCCTCAAAAACCTGAAGAAAGAAAGACATGAACATCTTTAAGTAAATTATTTCTTTAATTATTATTTATGAATTATTGAAATTTTCTTTCAGAAGTGAACCAATACTTTAAATGAATAGAAAGTTAATCTATTTGAGTATAAATATGTTTTATTTCAAAGAAAGAAAGAATGAAAGGAAGAAAGAAATCTTACTCACTCCAAAGGTTCGAATGGTAGTGTTGAGTTTTGCACAGGGTCATTTTCTTCAGAAAATATAAAAATCTTATTTTAAGTTCTGTTCAATAACAAGTGCAAATATCACACAAAACCAAAAAGTGTTCGCATTAACCTAAAAAATAACCTTTAAAATTTGTGTTCTGCAATTTCTCATACTGTATGTAAACAATCTTTGTCACTCGCTTTCATACAAACCAAATGTACGTTACAAAATTAAATAATGACAGACGGTGAATGAATACAAATGTCAGAATGAGCGAGGTTTATTTGAGCTTATTTGTTTATGAGATTGTACCATGACCTTGCTAACTAACACACAAACACTTTTTTGGCAGTATTACTGCATTTCCATGCCAGCTCACGACTACCCAGAATCACGCTTCCCAGCATGCACCCGATGGACATTGCACACTACGGACATCCCAGCTCTCTTTTCCTTCCTGCACTGACACATCCCTTTCACACCACTCACTGCCCTCCTGACTTTTTCCCCAACAGTACCTTATTTAATGCCATACCGGCTATAATGACTCCACATTTCCCTTCACTCAGCAGCCAGGATAGGTTTTCCACAGACACAGTTTCCCCTTAATTTGGGTTTCCCATCAGGGACTCTCAGTTTAGTTGAAAAACAGTGTGTTGTTTGCATTGAAAGGGTTACACTGTTTATGGACCTAGTGCCCTCCACATGAGAGATGGCTGCCAGTTTTTTATGTGTCTGCAAATGCAGTTATGAGAGGTCGCAGACAAGGTGAAACTACCCAGTTGTTTTTGTTTGATAAGGTTTTGCACTGTTCCTTGGAATTTGTAATATCAAAAAAGCCCTAGTTGGTTAACTGTAAATAAGAAAACTAGATTCAAAAGTAAAGCTGTCAGAATATAGAATATTATAGAATATATGTAGAATATATGTTGTGTTTTCTTTTCTCAGATATTTTTAGAAAAATAAATTCTGGCTGTCGATTCGGCAGTCTGATGTAACAGTCCTCCAGACATCTGGTCAAGATGACAGTGTCCTGACAGTGTCATTTCTTCAAATATGCATCAAAAATATTATAATTATAAATGATTTAGGAACAGTCTTTTGAGATGCTCTTGGGTCTCAGGAGTAGACTCATTCATTTTGAATGTGTGTATTCTGCTGAGTGTGGACAGGGTGTATGAGGACCCCAGGGCCTCTGCTGATGTATCTGTCACTCTGTGTTTCTCAGATTTGTTTCCTGGTGTCCGCGTTCCGGGGACGTATGTTCTCAGAGGAAAGTTGCGCTACTCTTGGCCTCTTCTTCCATTACTTCCACCTCAGCCAGTTCAGCTGGATGCTCATACAGGTAAAACTTTACTTTTATCATCTACTTGTGTGGTCAGTTAAGCAAGTTTTGGCATTGACCACACCAAAATCAAAAATGAAAATTGTGTCAAAATGTAATCAGCCTCATGTTGTTTCAAACCAGTATGACAAAAAATCACTGAGACATTCTTTAAAATATATTATTTTGTGTTAAACCGAAGAAAGAAAGTCATACCGGTTTAGAACGACATATGGGTGAATAAATGTTGACAGACTCTGGGGTAAACTATCCTTTTAACCAACTGAAGGTGTTATCAGGAAGTTTTCAGAGTTAGGTTTTTACTACATGTCATTTGAAGGTGTGGCACAACTTTCTTTTAAACAATGAGCTTACTTACGGAGAGAAAAAAATACATTTCACAATTGTAAGTTGTGTTATTTCATTAAACACACACACTCATTGCCATTGTTTGGTAGAGTTTGATATAACTTGCCCTCAGACAATAGACTGCCTAAAAAAGTTTTTCCCTCAAGAAAGAAAATAATAAAAAAAAAAAAAAACCCCAAAAGTAAATCTAAAATCTAGTTTCTGGGTTCCACTTTTTTCTCTGATGTGTATTTGTAAGTATGATTAGGATGTAATCTCATAAGAGCTTTTGCGAATCCAGCAAATATCAAAACGCCTTTAGTATTTGACTTGTTGACCAAGAGGAGGGAATGTTTGCACATAAAAATAACACCATGAAAAATATGACCAGGAAGCTTGTATCAAAAGGCAAATTACTAAGTCAAGCATCTTTTTTTATATGTGTCTGTGTGTATGAAGAACAACACTTCTTGGCCTCTGCAAAATAACACATTTCTGCTGTTAAAATTCTTTACTTTAATGTTTGATCATCATAACTTTCCATTGTCAGCTCAGGAATGGGCTTAATTACTACACATAGTTCAATCTTTTAGGAAACGCATGATTTACTTTACGTGCTGCATGACATGTTCCAGCTCCGTGTTTTTCGTCTGGTGGAGATTTTGCAGGCAGGTGTTCCAGCACTCCTGCTATAGCTGTTCAGAGACCTTTCGAAAATCCATCGTATAACTCTTGCTGGACTTTTTACCCTTTTGCCTACTCTCTGCTTCTTTTCCTTTGTGCGGTAATCCCTTCTAAGCACAGAAACCTGTCTCTGGAAGTCAATTCACTCATAGCTGTGAAGGTCGTCTTGTTCTCCAGAAGCAAAAACAGGATTTTGTCTGAATATGCTTAGTGAAATGAAAAAAGAACATGGCTTTTAATCCCCCAAAGACCCACACAGAACACAAACATCTGGGCTCATGTGGCAATTGAGGTTGAAAAGACATAGGACCGAGCACTGACCCTGGAGGAACCTCTCACCTAAATTGAACTTGCTGAAATCAAAGGCTGTTTTGCTCACATAGTGGGATTATCTTGTTTTCCTCAATGACGCTGAAAACACCAGGGGCTTAGCAGTTTACATAGAGCATGTAATCTCTATTGGCACTTGATGAACTGGTGTTGAAAGATTATGCAAGAGAACATGAAATAAACTAACTGGCTAGTTACAAGGTTTTAGGTGGATGGGACCATAAATTGTAGAAGGGCCAAAAGTGTAAAGGCCATGTATGTATTTATGTAAGTGAGTTGATGTGCCGAAGTGGGCGTGAGTTTATGAAAACACACATGGAATTAATCACACACAAGTTGTCTTTGGTGGGAAAGGTAAATCATGATTCAGACTGGAAAGTATTTGCATCCTGGAGAGAATGATTTGAACATGTGCTTGTCTTTATCTCAAAATGGTCTCAAAACAGCTGGCACAACAGCTTGTAATACAACTTCACTTTGTGATGTGTCATAATTAGACATGAAATAATTGTTTATTTTGCACTTTTCTCATTATTGTTAAATTCATCTGATCCATATTTCAGCATTAAAAAACTGCATCTTACCCAGTAACCACCCACAATCCAGTTTAACCTTTTGAGCGATACGGTCCCACATGTGGGATTTTTGTTTCTGTGCCCCTGAGGCCCCTTTTACACTAGTGTGTTTTCGTTTCAAAACGCACAAGTTTTACTATGGTTATGCCTGTCGTTTACACTACGTCTGCGTTTTTGAACCTCGAAAATGGAGACTTTTGAATACGCTGCAGACCCCGTTTTAATTTGAAGATGCGGGGGTTGCGTTTTAGTGTAAACGCACCAAAACGGAGACTTTTAAAAGTGATGGCGTGGCTGCGCCCGTTCGCTCTGCGTATCCTTGACGACCATGTAATGGCTGTCCACGTTTGCCATATCCTTGATGACCGTGTAAACAGTTACATGGAGACTGACCTGCGATCTTTGCTGGCTTTGTTGTCATTTTTAGCAGCCATTGTGCAGTGAAACTCTGCATTTTTTTAATACTGCAGCTGCCTACATGCGCAAGAGGCAACTGTTTACACTTGTACGCGCATGCCTAGTGTGCATGAACAGTCATGTGACATGCGTTTTCGGCTGTGTAGTGTAGATGTTGCTCGTTTCTGAAACGCTGTGGAAACGCCAATATAGACGAGGATCGTTTTTATTTTAAAATGCTGTTTTAAAATGAAAACGCACTAGTGTAAACGGGGCCTGAGAGTACGGCACCACATACTGGATTTAGAATGCTGGATTCAGCACTTGTCATATATCACAGTGTTTTCAGCCACATAATGTTTTTTTTGGTTGTTTTTTTTAAGGTTTCAGACATCTAAATACACATAAGCACCAGTAAAACAATACACTTAGAGTTTGTAAAATACACACTGATGTCAGACATCAGTGGAAGCAGCAATAACAATCCATTCACATATAATTTGCAGACATTTATTCATATCAGACACACATATTTCGGGAGAAACTGATGAATTCGCTTGCTGTAAATCTGACTGACAGGACTCTGCGAATGCGGCGCAAACTAAGATGGCGGCGCCATCTTATAGATCAAGATAAAGATACATTTTAAAGGTTTTTAAACATCAAAACAATCTCACTTACACATATTTGAGAATCTGAATATCAGATAGTTGATGACATGGTAAGCAAGTTGTGAATATTCTAAATAAAAAAGGAAAAACAAAATAATAACAATACATCTGTCATACAGTGTTATTGTGGCTGTGGTGTGTTACGTGACAAGCATGATGCGTCGCCATGGAAACAATGGGCAAACGTTCTAAAACAACGGTCGCCTTAATAAAAACTCACTATGGGGGGTCAGTTAGAATATTTTAAACTCACGCATGAAAGGGTTAACTAGATGCTTAATGAAAGTATGCCAGATTATGGTAGATTATGGTAGTCTGCAGCATCCTCTACAACCTAGCATTCAGAACCGACCTGCAAAATGGAGAATTGCACCATACAAATTGCATTCAGCACAAAATTTGTGGGTGTGCTGGTACCTGTTTTGCCAAATTCAGTGAGAGAATCTGGGTATAAAACAAGTTTTGTCTTTGTTTGCTCAAGGCAATACTAGACACTATACACTACACAACATTTAAAATCTGAACAGATTTGTAGGAATGCTAGAATGCTAGGTGTCCTACACTTGCTGACTTTTTAAATGGTTACAGAGAAAAACTGGGAATCATAAACTAAATGACTGAGGATCACACACTACCAGATTTTCAAGTCATTCCAAACACAACAAACTCGCACAGAAACGCACACCTCATTGCCAGAAGATGCTTGACAAATGAAAACAACATTAGTTCTAAAATTGGCTCAGTATCAGCAAAGACTATAGAATAACATAAGACGCGTCACTCGTACTGTTTTGAATGGGAGAAAGTGCAACGCACAATATGGCGGAATAAGTCCCACCTTCTAAATAAGAGCCAATCGCCGATTGGTAAAGTCAGCGCGTCACTGCAGCGGCCGTTAGAAGCTCCGGTTCCTATAGAAACAGTCAGATGCGCGCCTCCGAAATGAGACACAAGAGATGCGCATTTAGAACTGCGCATGCGCAATAGCTTGATCCAGCCTGAAAAATACAGTTTTTTTTTTTTTTGTCATGATTCGAGTGTTTAGAAACAAAATTTATTAGACAGTTGTTGTCAGATTTCATTGGTGATTTAAAATATGAAATTTAATCGAAAGCTTGGCAAACAGCTTTGGAGAATTGGATGTTTCCCCATTCAAAGAGATAGGAGCTGCACTTGCATGCCCGAGAGGCGTTTCAAAGATGGCCGCCGAGTGAAGTGACTTGTCTTAAAGGGACTTTGTATCAGACATGCTTGATATTCTCAGACCAGATAGAATCATAGTCTGAAGATAAAACAATCAGTGTCCATCATACACTACATGATTTGTCAACTCCGACTGCCCAGAATCTGCAGACTGGTTCTCACTTTTGGAAAACTAGCATTGACTCCTCCAGACTGCAAATCTGGTTCGAAAGTCATGTAGTGTATTCCAGCCTTCAATAGAAAGTGCAGTTATTCCACGCCTACTTTAAAAGGGCACTGAAAAACACACTTTATCAATGAAAACTACTGATCTAAGAGTTTCTTTCTATGCACAGGGACTCTTGTTTCAGCCTGTGCTAAATAGTCATCTAGTAGATCCCAGAGGTTCCATGTACTGCCACGGTTGAAGTGCTGGATCAATGGAAGTTGCAAGACAGGCCAATCTCAATGGCGTAGTGCCAACCTTTTCCATAATTACAAAGAGGCTGGAGAGGGATTGCAGTGTGTTAGGACACCCAAAAGCTACAACGTCCTGCCAGCTTCTCTTTTCTCTTCATCTCTTATCCAAGTTCCCAGCACAGCAAAACAGAGCTGCCGCAGTTCCTATCCATTTATGGAGCTAATACTGATGGATGAAGGTGCCACCTCAGGACTTCATTTTAATGTTGATTTTGAACTCTTTGCTGAGGTACCTCAATGCCTAAAATGAAGTACGCTAACTGAACGAGCAGTCTGAGTAGTTTGAGTAGTAACTGAAATGAAATACCATATCATATCACCAACAGATGTGCTTTTTGTAATTAGCTCTTGGTGCCTAGTCTTATCAGAACATTAATCAACCATCCTTTTTTTTATGAATCAGGCTTGTTTGTAACCCATGTTTCCATTTTTTCATTTCTTAACATTTTTGTTGTCTTTTCCAGGCCATAAACTTCTGGCAGATATTGGTGATGAATGATGAGCACACAGAGAGACGCTATCTTCTCTATTTCCTGCTCAGCTGGGGACTTCCTGCTCTGGTCATCATCATTCTGGTTGTGGTCCTGCTGGGAGGTTTTGGATGGAGCATCCATAGTGTGTATGGCCTGGTGCAAGGAGATCTGTGAGTTATCTGCTCTCTCTTTTTCTCTCTCACACACACAGACACACATTTACATAACTATATGAGGACATGCTAATACAGCAGTACATTTATTTATAATTATAAATGCTGTAGTGTAGGGATGTCAAATGAACTGGCACCAAATGAGGATATCCCTAAATGACACTAAAGGGCAAGTAACAAATTTGTCATCATACTCACTAGTACATATTCACTGGTAAAATGGAAGTAACTATATGTATAAGTTCTCTTACTAACAAGGTTTGATTTTTTTCGTAAGCACTTCATGCGTCCACAAACGTGAATGCTCACATTTTTGTCACTTCGGACTCATAGTTACTCATTTCCTGTGTTAATGTATCGTAAGCAATTTTCTGTCACTTACACACACTCTTCTTTGACCAGTTTACATTAAATGATTGTGCGTGGTCAGGGTCTGTTATTAGTAAGTCGGGAAGAGCTGCTATTTTTAGCCCTTCTGTGTTTATGAGATCACAAGCTGTGACTATACATATGTTCGGTTTCACCCCAGCCAAGCCTGTAGTGATAACAGTGGACTAAGGACACTCCTCTCCACCCTGTCTCAAAGAAGCTCTTTGCAAGTTAACTCCCAGATGACTCATGAAAGCCAAACATCTCTCTTTCCAAGAACAAACAAATGATGTCACCTCACCCCACAGGCCACCGCAGTTCTCGCCTTTTCCCGTACCATAGGGCTTCAGCGGCCCAGGAGGAGTCAAATGCTTGCTTGTAGTAATAGGAGCAGATTAGTTTAAAGGTCAGATTTAAACGCACATTAAACCTCTCCATATGTATAAATACAAATTGGTCACATCACTATTGGCACCATTTAACATTACAAGGTTTCTTAAATAGGAATGTTATTTGTATACTATAATAGTATTTATTAATATTTTGAATTAGCTTTTATTTTTATAGTTTCAATTTTAATTTAAATTTTTGTATTTTTGTTATGTGCTTTTGCCANNTTTTAATAGTTTTAGTTTTAGTAAACGCTAACAGCACTGGAGGGAAAGAGTGAGCAAAACGGTCATAAACTACATTTTGAGTGTTTTTTTTTTCTGCAAGAAACCTTTACTAACCATTTAAAATGAATATAATTTAAATGATAATAAGGCTATGCTAAGACTTTTGTAAGTGACTGTTTACACAGAACACTTTTTTGTATTTCACTGCTCTGATTTTCCCCCGTTATTGTAAGTAAACATGCACTAGACAGAAGTGTTTGACTGTTGTTCTTGCATCTCTTGTCTTTTACAGTGTCCTGTGCATGATGCGTTCTAAGGCCCCGTTTACACTGGTGCGTTTTTGTTTTAAAATAAAAATTATCCTCATCTACACTGGCGTTTCCACTGTGTTTCTGAAACGATCTCCGTCTACACTACAAGACCGAAAACGCATGTCACATGACCATTCATGCACACTGGGCCTGCATGTAGAAGTGTAAACAGTTGTCTCTTGCGCATGTAGGCAGCTGCAGTATTAAAAAAATGCAGAGTTTAACTGCACAATGGCTGCTAAAAATGACAACAAAGCCAGCAAAGATTGCAGTTCATTCTCCATGTTATTGTTTACACAGTTGTCAAGGATACACAGAGTGAACGTGGGCAGCCACGGCCACGCCATCATTTTCAAAAGTCTCAGTTTTGGTCTGTTTACACTGAAAATAAACCCCGGCATTTTCAAACTAAAACGGGCTCTGCAGCATTTTCAAAAGGGTCGAAAACGCTGGAGTAGTGTAAACAACAGGCATAACCGTAGCACAAGTTATGCGTTTTAAAAACGAAAACACACTAGTGTAAACGGAGCCTAAATCTGTAGATCTTCCGGGGTTTTTTCATTCCACTGCCCTGTGTTGCTAGCTAGCTAGCTAACTAAATAAATAAAAATAGCTATCACAACTACAAAAGTTATTATTTATTTATTTTGCATGTAAACTTAACTACATGTTTATTTCTTATTTCAAAAATGTGTGTTGTTTTCTGTGTGGCATGTATGTGAACATATGGTCATATTACACTAAACCAGGCCATTGTTTCAAAATTCTAATCAGATAAAGTCTTGTGAAAAATGACCAGTTTATTTTCCTACGGGCATTTCAGATGCTTTGAATTCTATTATGGCTACATTGTGCCATTTCTGCTGTATGAAATGAGTACAGACTGTGTTTGTCCATTCTGTCTGGACAGGGAGATGCCAGGCCTGTGAACAGAATGCAACTGCTGCTTATTTTGATACATATCACGTCATAACAAGATTACTCTGGATTGAGTTTCCCAAAGCTTTCCCATTCCAAATACCAGCCAGAGACTTCATAACTGCATACAGGACAAAAACAAATGCAGGCTGGAAGAAATTCCTTAGATAGAAGAAAAGGAGTCAGAGAAAGACAAAAAGAGAGAATCTCAGGAGATTCACGTCTTTAGTTTGTGTATTTTTGGTCCAGAAGTAAGGACTCATAAGGACGCCCATCACGTTGTTTCAAACCCATTGTACTTCCTGTCTTTCTTTCATGGAATACTAAACACACAACCATAACCATGACAATGTATATACGTACCAATCAAAAATGTTGTCTTTCTTGTCATCTTTGTAGATGCTTCATCCCAAATGTATATGCTGCTCTCTGTACGGCCGCCTTGGTTCCTCTCATTTGTTTGGTGGGGGTGCTGGTGATCTTCATCCATGCGTATCAGGTCACTCAGCAGTGGAAGGCTTATGATGACATCTACCGAGGCCGAACAAACAGCTCAGGTGTGTAAGCTTGTTTTCATTTTACATAAAATTTTACAAGTTGGGTAATAAATAGCCTCAAGGTATCCCACCATTTCATCAGGGCAAGAATCTGTCACCGCAATGAACATGTTACAAGAAACCAGTCCTTTAAAAGTAAATAACTGATGATAATCAGAGAAACTGAAAGTAAACTAAAAGAAGGTGCTTTCCTTTGGAAAGTGTCTTGTTGTTAAGCAATCATCAGATTACTTTGGGTTGTGCTTCCAGGAATATTGCGCTGCCTTCCAAATTATGTTTTACTTCTATTGTGGTTTGTTAGTCTTTCCTTTCATTTAAAAGTGCTTTCAGCAGTTTTGAGTAGGTTGTAGATCATTGGATTAAATCTAGTGTAACTCGCTTCTCCACTGCTGAGTAAATATGTATGTCTTGTTTTTAAACACATTTACAATCTCAACTGGATGATTATCTATTTAGTGTTCACAACCTCCACCTTCATGTTTAGTCTCAAAATTACCACTGTTTAAAAGTGTAATATCAGCACCTTCCAACTAATGTTTGTACAATTAGCATGTTAAACACTGCCTTTCACTTGTTAATCCACCGTGATGGTTTCATTGTTTACCCGTAACTGCTGGCTTTAAATGGTGGTGTATTGTACAGTGTGCGTGTGGGTGGTCAGCAAGGGTTGCCATGTGCAATGTTAGCTTTCCTCTTTGTGCACAAGCATGCTCACAGAACAGCGGGCTAATCCTAAACCACTCAACTTTATTACAGAGGGCTGCACCGTCAGCCCACCCTTTGCTCGCAAACACAATGACCTCCCTGTAGAACTCCAACTCATGCTTTTTCATATTGCAGGACACATAGACATAAGCAAATACATTATGCTGCAAATTTGCTCCTTCATGCCGGATGTGTTTAACGACTCTCTAAGAAGCACAGTCAGATAAATATGCGTCTAGTAAACTCGCTCTTTCCTGTTAACACTCAGCAGCTCTTAGATGTTGATTCTGCCAGGGAGTGTTACTGCTTGATTACACATAAAATCATACATTCAGCTCGGGACAGGGATGAACTGGCCACAACGAACAAAAGAACTCTTCCCGGTGTGCCGGTCGACTTTTTGGAAACTAAATTTAGATTATATGTAGCAAGTATAAAATATTAATATATATTCAATATAGAAAGATTTTAAAAGATTTATAGTAAATATAGAAGGATTTTAAAGAGAAAAGTTCTGACAGCTTATTGCCTAATGCCACAGCCACCACATCCCATTTCAGCTTCTGTCTGTCCTCACAAATGCCTGCCAGAAGCTCTGTTCAGTTCTGTCCAGGTCAATTTAATCATCTAAATCAAGGAATTAACATCTAAATGTCAAAATAAATGCATAAATGTGTCTTTAATTTCCAGATTATTTAAAATATAATTCAATTATGCGTGGTTTTAAAGGATTAGTTCACTTCAGAAATAAAATGTACTCACCCCCACGTCATCCAAGATGTTTGTCTTTCTTTCTTCAGTAAAAAATAAATTATGGTTTTTGAGGAAAACATTCCAGGATTTTTCTCCATATAGTGGACGTCAACGGCTACCAAAGGGTTGAAGGTCCAAATTGCAGTTTAAATGCAGCTTCAAAGGGCTCTACACGATCCCAGCCGAGGGATAAGGGTCTTATCTAGCGAAAACAATCGGTCATTTTCTAAAGAAAAATAAAAAGTTGAATACTTTTTAACCACAAATGCTTGTATTGCACTGCTCTGCAATGTGCCACGCATTACATAATCACATTGGAATCACATTGGTCACCTAGGCGGAAGTACCGCGGGCGAAAAACTTTTATCCTCCAACTTCAAAATAGACTGACATCGTTGTATCACCTTTTTTTTAAAAGGCCGTTTGACTTAGTCTTTACACGTTCGCTTTGTAAACACTTACTTCCGCCTACATTATGCATGACCTTTCCAACATGATTACATAATGCGTGGCGCACTGCAGAGCTAATGCAAGACAAGCATTTGTGGTTAAAAAGTATAACATTTTTATTTTATTTTTTTTAGAAAATGACTGATCACTATAGACCTTATGGCTGGGATTGTGTAGAGCCCTTTGAAGCTGCATTTAAACGGCAATATGGACCTTCAACCTGTTGGTAGATGTTGAATTCCACTACATGGAGAAAAATCCTATAATGTTTTCCTTAAAAATCTTAATTTCTTTTCAAATAAAGAAAGAAAGACATAAACATCTTGGATGACATGGGGGTGAGTAAATTATCAGGAAATTTCAATTCTGAAGTGAACTAATCCTTTAACATGGGTTCTGTGATCGCATTGCATGTAAGGTAGGTAAATCTGACTTGCCTTTTGAGATATTCTGAGGCGCTTTTTAAAATGTCTGGAGGGTTTTTCAGCCTCAGAAGAACCACATTAGAGCCAAGATATTAAAGAGTCAACCTTTAGCCACTAGGCAGAGGTGTTCTTTCTGAAGCCTGTTGGGAGATAATTACCACAACCCTATTTAAAGATTTAATTTGGCTTTTGCAGTTGTTCAGTATGATCTTTAGAGAAGTAGTGCTTTTCACAATGCAGTAATTTGCAGAAAAGCCTTATTGGCTCAGGATTAATCCTTCAGCTCTTTTAATGAGGCGTGTTTATGTGGTGGAGTATGACTGCAACAGCTCTCTGATTGTACGCTGTGGGAGTTTTGAGGAATACAATATGAATACATATGAACCAAAACTACTTCTAAAAAAAAAATACTTCTAAAGCATATATTAAGCTTACTTTGTGTATTTCAAGTGCTGTCAATCGATTAAAAAAATGTACTCGATTAATCAAATTTTTTCTGTGATTAATCGCAATTAAAAACACTTTAGTTTTTATACGTTTTTAATATATTTTATAATGTAATAATTTCACCGTTAATCTCCAAATGAAAACAACATAAAGAAACAACATAAAATATATTTTAAATACTTGTTTAATGGCATCTCTTTATGAATGAAGGCCAGTATCACTGATACTAATACTGCTACTGATGTCTTGATGAAATAGTTTTTTTCCCCAATTTTAAACATGAATTATAGCCATTCAACATTACAGTGTTATTGAAAGCTATATAATTTTTTTTTTTTTTTACATTTATTAGGCTTCAAAAATAAAACAACTTTTCATTTAAGTGAACTTGGAACAATCCTCACATAAACCCATAATACATGTCATATAGCTACCTGTGCCCTTGTCTAACAGATAATTGCATTAATATTTTTAATGCGTTAAACCGGAAAAAAATTAATCGCATTCGTTAACGTTGACTGCACTAATTTCAACATTTAATTGACCTGAGCTAACATGAACTATAACAACGTATAGTTGTTGTTTTTTAGCTAATGTTAATGAAGATGAATAAATGCTGTAACAAATGCATTGTTTGTTGTTAATGCATTAACTTACCTTAACTAATTGGACCTTATTATAAAGTGTTGCTGCTTTTTCAGTGCTAATGTCATTCCTGTGGCCAGCTGCGTAAACTGCTAGTCTTAAAAGTTAGTCATATAATTTTTTCTTCAAGTCAGTTGCCTAAAAAGGTAGATCGGTATAATTTGACTTGTAAAAGTAAAAATGATTACCCCTTGGTTAACTGCTAGTGTGTCAAACTAATTCTTAAGAGACAGTCTTAACCTAGTGGCTAAGTTTATGCAACTGGTCTAAAATATTTTGTGACTGATTGCCATACTAGATGTACTTTGCGATAAGGGAACAAGTTATGATAGTAAACAAAGGGACAGAGCCCTTTTTTTTTTTAAATAAAAAATGTAGCCTTTCATGTAGTTGTACTGTGAACCAGATTTAATCTAGGTCTTACAGTCCTATTTATTTATTTATTTTATTTTTTTTTCTGAAAGAGTATCCATATGCTTTCAGTGTTCAGACTCTCTATATTTTCTCTGTATTTGCTTAGTAATGACTTGCTGTACAGACACTTGATCCCTGGGTCATGCATAATATTCCCCACAATTTCGTGATTGCATAATACGTTTACAGCCCATAGAGTCATAGAGGCAGTAGAGTCTAAATCACTGTTTATCACTATCATATTTCAGCTGCTTCTAAATGATGTCCATTTCACCCTTCTGCATCTCATATCTTTATGACCTTGCTTAACTGCTTATATCACCAACACTATACTCTTGTTATATAACATTCTCAGGGTTTAACCCAAAGTCTAGTGTCTGGATCCATGTGTTTTGATGAAAACAATCATCATAAATTACCCTATTAAGTCTAAATACATGCATTTTGTTTTGTTTTGAGCTGAGATATCTAAACTGTGTTGAAAATGACCAGCATTTTTAGGCAGTATACATACTTTTCATTTTACTGTTGAAAAATACTAAAAAACAAATATGAATAGATTTATAAAATTGATTACTGTAATTCATAGCATCTTATAGCTTTATTTAATGTATTGTTTGTTTGTTTTTTTTAAATATTTTTAATATTCAAATTATTTTGTTTATATTGTTTTCTTAAATAGAGGCAAATCTG
>RJVU01018862.1:1409173-1458789 GCA_003731715.1 Anabarilius grahami | reverse complement strand
ACTGCTGTAGAGTCTATCCATCCTCTTTTTTTATGCCAAACAGTATTAGTTTTCCCTAGAGAGGTCTCAGTTCTCTGAGAACATGCTGTATGGAACGTCTGGTCAGAACGTTGGCGTGAGGCCAGACACGCTCCCCACACCCACAGTTCAGAAGAAGGAGCAGGATGTCCAAATGTCACCCACAAGCACACGTACACACACACACATACACACAAAAGGATATCAACTGTTTGGTTCCAGAGAGCGTGTTGATCTTGTATGTACTTCCATCTTAAGCCTTTGTTTACTACTTTCAAAATTGTTGGACACCTCTTCTGTTCCAGCAGGTTTACTGGAAGATCTCAGCTCTTCCCACTTTCTTTTGCTTTTTCTTTCATCTTTTTTACCAAGATCCTCTTTTTCAACCACCCGTGTCTCTTCCAGTTGAAACGCTTTGTGATTTATTTTTTTATTTTTATTTTTCTCTTATCATTGAAGCTGTTGGCCAGGCAGATGTTAGCTCACTCGAGAGGGAGACAAAGGAAGGTCTTTCATCCTCTGAGCTGAACCACAGCTGAGTGTTGTGACAGCTGCTTTGGCATCTTAAACAGGAGCCAGAGTTCTGTCTCACATTTGGGCCCTGCTGTCTTCCCCCAGTGGTCCTCAGTGCTTAAATTCTCATGCTGAGGCTCTTCTCCTCCTAAGAAACAAGGAGAACTTTTTAAACTCTGGAATAACTATATAGTCATCTGTGTTCATTATACAGTCTGTTTGTCCATTGTCATCTATGAAGACCTCAGCACCACTAAAATTATTTTCATGACTTCACCCTAAATGCCCTGTTATTTTTCTCTCGGACCAATATCAGCATATTTAACAGAGATTTAATCTAGATTCTGATTGGTTGAAATGTTCCAGTGGATTTATTTTTTATTTATTTTTTATTTTATTTTATTTTATTTATTTATTTATTTTTGTACTTGCACAACTAGGAAGGAAGGAGTTTCCTGATTGTTTAGTGCATTACAGTTTTATGTCATGTCGCCACATTCTCATCATGTTGTAGATTAATTTAAGATATAATTCTTAGATATATTAAGATACAATTTAAAGAAATTAATACTTTTATTTAGCGTGGATGCATTGAATTGATCAAAAGTGACAGTAGAGACATTTATAATGTAAAAAAAAAACTATTTCAAATAAATTATTTTGAACTTTCTATTCATCAAAAAATTGTTTCAACAAAAATATTAAGCAGCACAACTGTTTTCAACATTGACAATAAGACGAAATGTTTGTTGAGCACTAAAACAGCATATTCGAATAATTTCTGAAGTAACAACTGCTGAAAATTCAGCTCCGCAATCACAGGAATAAATTATATTATAAAATATGTTAAAATAGAGAATGTAATTACACAATATTACTGTTTTTACTGTGTGAATAGTATATAGTATGTAAAGTAAAATAAAAACCACAAAAACGATTTAAAAACATATGTTTATAAACCCTTAGAAATTACTTTTGGGTAACACTTTATTTTACAGTGCCGTAGTTATACGTTACTACATGTACTTATTATAGTAATAACAGTAAATTATGCATAATTACAAGTAACTAACCCTAACACTAACTGTAACTCTATGGTAAGTACAAGTAGTTAATTAATAGTGCTCAGTATTTATTTGAGTAATTACAATGCAACTACAGCACTGTAAAATAATGTGTAACCTACTTTTGTTGGTGTAACCTGATGTAGTGAGTATGATTCAGTCAAATATTTATGACTCCACTTTGACTTCACCATGTTTTATCTAAAAGTGGCTGCATGGGAGTCACTTCAGTTGTGAAATATGAGTAGAAACATTAGAGGTATTGTTCAGCACTTTGTGTTTAAGGCATGGCCTCATGAGAGCCTGGTTTTTATTGAGAGAGGAAGTGCTCTAGCCAGTTCCATTCCAGCAGAGAGATGGTTCCTTAGAGTTTGGGAACCTGCTGCTTCAGAGGCACACAGACCACAGCCTGGAATGTGCTTACAGAGATGGAACGCAAAGGCAGTCAGGGAGAGGAGGGAGGGAAGGACATGGAGAGAGAACAACATGTTCAAAGATGAGACTGATATGCAGAACAATAAACGGGGAGAAGAGGGAAGAACAGAGAAATATAAAGACATTGGATGTTATTGATTTGTGGAAGAACTTGCATATGAGGAAAAAGCAAAGGAAACGTTTATCAAAATGAAAGTTTACATGGAAATAAATAAAATTGATTATAGCAGTAATACAGGCAGTGTTTGAGTAATTAACATGAAATTGGTTAGCAAATCAAATAATTTTAAACAGCATTTTGCTATTTTTTTAATAAAAATGCATGCATATA
Source organism: Anabarilius grahami (assembly GCA_003731715.1). Classification (NCBI taxonomy): domain Eukaryota; kingdom Metazoa; phylum Chordata; class Actinopteri; order Cypriniformes; family Xenocyprididae; genus Anabarilius; species Anabarilius grahami. Next base: position 1,456,428 of record RJVU01018862.1, on the reverse strand, counting down.
ATTGCTTTAATAACCCTATTAATTGAAAGATTATATGTAATATTAGTGCTTTTAAATATGTGTACTGTTAGAAATATAATATACTTTTTAATTTGTCATTATTTAAATAAACTAGTGAAGACAAAAAGGTGAATTAAAGAAATGATAAAAGTTACAGGATCTACACCTTCTCATGGGTGCTTTCACACCTGAGCATTTGTTTCGGAACCTGGCGTGCTTTCTCCCTTGGTTTATTTAGGCATATGTGAACACAGCAATCGCACTTAGATCTGCACCAAAACAAATGCTCCGAGACGCCTAAACGAGGTGATCTTGGCCCGATTGCAAACAAACTCTGGAGTGGTTCGCTTGAGATGCGAACCGAACAGACCAACGAAGCAAATTATGTCATAAATCATAAAGGGAAATGTGTTATATAGTGTTTAATTCTGTAAGTGAGCACATTAGTTACCGACCGTAGTTGAAAACAAAAGAGCGCCTCTTCATCTTAAAATGTTGTGTAATTGCGCTCCTCCGTGCAAGAATACTGTCCCGACGAAGCCTTGATTCCGGCTCTTCCTGCATTATAACATTCTTAAAGTGTTTGCATGTGTCTCTACATAGTTGGCCTACTAGACAGCACTGGGAGATCCAGAGAAAGCTTGTTTGAATTTGCCGCAGTATTAATACGAATGTAGTATATAATTTAACAGCGGGAATGACAGCTATTTTCGTATAGTGTTTGCGTTTGTCACTCTAGTTACAAATAAAGCCACAATAAGCTCATGGAGCTAACTTGTCAATCATTTTGATGTATGATGCTGAGAAAACTCTGACCAAGAAGAGGACAGTTGTACTCGAATGTGACTTGCAACACATTTTGGTACGCTTTGCCTTGTGAAAGCGAGACAAACCAAGTAGAAAATGCAACATTGTAACAAATTTTGTCCCTGTTCCATTGATGTAATAAAAGCCCTTAGGGTGCTTTCAAACCTGGCTTGTTTGGAGTGTTTGTTTCGGAACCTGATGCGTTTTCTCGCTTAGTTTGGTTCATTTAAGCATATGAACACGGCAATCGCGCTCGGATCCACATAAAAAAATCTCTTAGAGATCGCCTAAACGAGGTGGTCTCGGCCTGATTGCAAACGAACTCTGGCGTGGTTCATTTGGGAGTGCTTTCGCACCTCAACTGACATTGCTGCTTATTATGTAACATGTTTGCCATTATGAATTATGATACCAAACATGTTACATAATAAGCAGCAATGTCTGATTCTGTGAGTGAGCACATTAGTTATCACAGTTGAAAACCACAGAGCGCTTCTTCTTAAAATGTATAATTGCTCTTCTCCGTGCATTGCAAGAATGCAGTCCTGACAAAGCCTTGCTTTCGGCTCTAACTGTATTATAAAGGCTATATAATAATGTGGGAATGACGGCTATATTCATATAGTGTTTGCATGCGCGTCAACAGTTACAATTAAGCCACAATATGCTTGTGGAGCGAACTTGTCAATCATCCTGCACAGAGGAAACTCTGACCAATAAGAAGACAGTTTTACTCGCATGTGACTTGCATAAACACATTTTGGTATGCTATGAAATGTTCCCTTATGGAAAGCGAACCGAACCAAGAAGAACGTGCAACATTGTAACAAATTAAGTCCCTTTTTCAGAACCAAGCAAATGATCTACAGGCCTGAAAACACCCTTAGGGTGCTTTCACACTAGCAGTTTAGTTTGAAATTAGGCACGGTTCACATGAAAAATTGGTAATGTGAAAGCTGTCATGCGAACTTGGTTCTGAACCCAAAACTACTTGTAGGAGGTGGTCTGAGTTCGGTTGCACTGGAACTGTGGCACGATTTGCAAGAATGTGAAATCAACACGGACTCAGGTGCTCAGTTGTTCAGGAAGTATTTTAGCTGATGATGATGTCATTAGTAACAAAACACATGTAAGGGATGTCAGTGACGATGATTTACCTTGAATATGAGCGTAAGTGAGCATGCAGTGTAATTGCGCTTAGTCAATGCAATCAGAGTGGCAAATGAGTGCCAGCAACCTGCTGTCTCTTTCTTCTGCAAGCAGCCGAAATCTTCCTTCATGTGACGCACATACAGTAAACTCAAGTGTTGTTCACTCTGCTGCTCATAACAGCACCAAAATAATAATAAAAACACAATATATTTACCCGTGTCCTTTTTTGGATGCATTGCGAATGTTTATGATGATATAAGACAATGCAAACGCACCCGAGTTTGATAGAATCAAGTTTAGTGTGAAACAAGACCAACGCTGCGAGGGGCGCCAGGAATAATCACCCCTCGGACCCCAGCAAACATGCCTAGTGTGAAAGCCCCCTTATACATTCATATATATTTTATACCATTTAAATGTTAAACATAAAGTACATTGTTCATTTGAAATATTTGGAGGTGTCCTTCTCTTATGTCTTAGGTGGTTACAACTGTTACACTGTGGTTACGCTGTAACATGAACACTGTAAAATGTTACCGAAGTATCTACGGCAGCAGCATCAGTAAAAGTAAATAGCAACCAGAACATCATGAAAGTAAATGTAAGACTGTCAAGACAAACGCAAACAGCTAGTAAAATAAGACAGGTGGAAGGAATGACCATGGCTTTTTTTTGTGCTAACCTGGTGTTAAACTTCGGCCCTGTGCCATGTGTTGTCTATCAGCTAAAGAATGTGTGGCCTACTTTTCATTGCCAAGTCTTTCATAATGTTTGCCTGCTTCTGCTGGCAGGTCTTCCACTGGCTCACCCCAGAGACGTGTCAGTCATGCATGGCCTATGACTCTGTTTGTCTTTGCACTCATGGTGTCATCAGAGCCATATTAACATCAAAGCACCGGCAGAACAGATGTTAATTCTTGTGCATTAGTTCTGCTGGTGAAACGCACTGGGACAGCACAGACATTGAAGGCACAGGACGCAGTGTTCTCAAACAACAAGTCTTGTCCCTAAAGGAAGTTGGATATTGGGTTGGACTGATTCTCTTCACCCTCATTCAGTCTAATGAAAGCCAATTATAATCTCATTTGCTGTTTTTTGTCATGCATGCATGCATATCAGCAATGGCGCTTGGAGAATTTGAGGATTATTTGAAATCTCTCTTGAACTTGCTCGGTGTTTGCTTGGCTTAATTTGATTAGACGCCGGCATGCAGAAACAAGGCTGCAGGTGCATTTGTGATTGTTTTCCGTCATCAGGGATGCAGTAAGCGTGCCCAGGGAAGCGTCATGTTGTGGAGGTTAAACCGATGAATATTCTTTTTCCCTAGATGTGGGTTCTGCACATCTGCTGCTGCATCTAATGACCTTCAATCATGTGCTAGAAAAACTAAGCTAATATGTTGTCTAATTTCAGCCTATAATTGTCCGAACAATTGCAGGCATCAAAGAAAGATATTCTAATATCCAGCTTGTTCACTCAATTTCCAGGTCGTTTCATATGTGAAGTGAATCTAAATCAAATAGACTCTGAAAGCGCTCGATAAAAAAAAGAATACAGGTCTTCTGCTATTGTTTGGAGCACCCAGAGTGCCCGGCCGAGCTCACATTCATGTTTATGTAATGAAAGGAGAGCATGATGGATGAGTCATCCTGTTCTCCATTCTGGAGCCGTACTTGTTTGTTCCCTCATTAAATGTACGAATTAAAAAACAGGGTTCTCAGGAGGTCGTGGAGGTGAGTGGATGCAAATAAGGCCTGCTGAAAGAAACAATGACACAGAATGTCTCTCCCTCTCGCTAATTATCAGCCACAGCTTTGCCTGGCTGTGTACTTTGGCCAATATAGTCATCACAAATGCACTGCCAGTGGGCAAGAGGTGTTGGCGTACCCAAAGGAAATCGTATTAGGTAACATACGAGAGTGTAATGATTTATTAGAGGGTGAGTGACAGTAATTAATGGTCATGAAAACAAAATTGCATTTATTTATTTATTTGTTTGTTTGTTATCAGGCTTTTCAAACCGATTAATGCTGGGTACACACTGCACGATTTTCAAAGTTGTTGGATCGCTGTTCTTCTCACACTACACGAGTGACGGGGGTACCATTTGTGTGCACAATACACGATGGATCAGCGACAGGGGTCACTCATTACAATAGGAATAATCACTGACAACTCTGTCTGGTGCACACACACTCGGAGCAGTGGGCAGCCATTTTTTCTGTGGCACTCAGGGAGTGATTGGGGGTTAGGTGCCTTGCTCAAGGGTAGCTCAGCTGTGGGTAATGAGAGTGGAAGAGAGAGCTGTTCATTCACTCCTCCCACCTACACCTACATGAGACTCGAACCTGCAACCATTAGTCCACAACTGCCCCCAAACTATGGCTGCATCCGAAAACTTAGGAAGCTGACTTGTAGCCTCACTGCCTTATCAGGCAATGACTTTGCAGGCAGCGTTTGTGCATGAAGGTACCTCATGAAACTGATTTTGAACAGACCTCTGAGGCAGCGTAACGACTTAATGATCTACAGCTAAATAGAGCGAGCTTTGGTGATAACTAAGCAAATATTTAATTACTACAATAGTAATTTATCATCAGAAATGACATTAGAAGTGGAAGATGTTGGTCAAAAACGTACATTTACACACAGACTGACCACCAACCGCAATTTTCAGATGCCATCTTTATTTTTTAGCTCAACTGTCACAGAATGGAAAGCACAGTATTGTGGGATATCAAAGGCAGCGAAGGATACATCTCTGCTGCTTTTAAAAATCGATTAGTTGAAGGTATTTCAGGAGAAAGGAAGTAAAGCTTGGATTTGGAAGTGCCTTGATGTCTCCCTACCTTTGAATGCATCCTCTGAAGGCAGCATTTTTAAGCTTTCAGATGCAGACTACATTTCTCAAACACACGCGAGAATTGATACAGGAAATAAAGTAAGGCCACATCCACACGAAGCCAGAGCTTTCCCTATCCGATCTTTTTTTTTTTTTTCCTTGTCTCAAGAAATATCTGCATACACACAAAACCACTGAAACCGACTTAAAACGATGTAGTATGCATGCCAGATCAGTATGTGGTGCTGTAATTCTGCCACAGAGATACACTAAAAATGGAGAATAAGACTTGGAGCATGCGCATAAACCTTGCGTGCTGTATACAAACTTTAGTAAAGCTTAGAAATAAAGCTTTAATTTAGTAAAGCTAATAGGCTCGGTAGCTTCTGCGGCACGAGCACAAGCATGTAGTCCGCTGTTGTTGTTGTTGCTGTTACATGATGTAGCGGTGTCTGACTAGGGTTGAGTCATGGGGTGATGACATCATCGATTCACAAAATATACAAATTGGCTGTACACATGAAATTGCAAGGGTGTCGTTTTTAGATTTATCCACTCTGGGACCCTGTTTCAAAAAATAGCGGTTTCAGGCTCCCAAAACGCCAGATCCGTCTGGACGAAACGCCTATATGATACAAAATATTTGCGTATACAGCTAAATGCGCCTCCGTGTGGATGGGCTCTTAGATCACATGTGAGACAGGAGTTCTCGAGTGAGACTTGATTTATTCTTGTTAAAATGATGGCAAGTTGTCTGTGCGCTGATTTGCAGTGAAAAAGAAAAGAAGAATATGAAGGAGATAATAGTTTATTGTAGAAGCCATGCTTGCTGATGTTCTGTTGCAGGTCTATGACTCCTCCCCCTGAACTTTCCCTTGCCCTGTATCTTGCTCTCTTATTGGCTGTATGTCATCACCGATGTAATTTCCAGTCAAAACACATTTCACACTACATGACTCTGAGTCGCAGACAGGTCCAGATACAATATTTGGCATGCTTAGGTTTTTACGTGCATCGGCGTGCATCAGCACTTCTCTCAGATCAGTTCTTTGATCATAAACACTACGTGATTGCCACATAATGAGCACTGATTTCCCGCTGATTTTGGGCATTTGTCGAGGATTTCCACAAAACTGTCGGCGAGTGAATCTGGGCTGAAATTTGCATAAATTATCAAAATGCAAACCCCTAGCGCTTATGTTCATGATACCATGACTTTGAGTAAGTGATTACTTTATGTTGATGCCAGAATGTCAGGTTTTGAACTACAGAGTGTTTGCAACACATATTTTTCTTCCCACCTTCTCAAGAAGAGTGAATGTTTGAGCAATTAAACCCATAACCGTTGTTAAAGTAAAACGCTCAGCCTGGTTAAAGTCCTTGTGCCAGTACGCTTGAGTGACTCTTGGCACTGGGATGCATTGTTTACCCACATGAAGAACACTATTGAGCCAAGCACTTTGCGCCCATGGCTGTCCTCATTCACCCCCAGAACAGTCTCTGACATGCTTAATGATATTTATTCCCCCTCTTTTGTTGTTTTGGTTTGTTTGTTTTCGCTGGCAGCCATCTTGGACTCTTGCCCCAGGTCAATAAACGTGACCACATGGCTCTTATACCAGAGCAAAAGCTGTTCAAAGGGCTCTAGCTGCATGTGAAAAGCTTGTCTGAACTATGGAAAAACTGAAGCATGCCTGGCCAGCTCACTCTATAACTGAAAACAGCACCCTGGCTGCTGGCATCGGTGCATGCAGCAGAGACAAAATAGCACACTCCGCATCCATGCATCTGAAAACTGATGAGCAAAAGGTCTTGTGATTTTTCTAGAAATATATTAACTTCAAATGTTGCCATCTTGCACTTTAGGAAATGTCTTTTTTCAAATTAACCTATTTGATCATGCAAACTCAATTGAAGGTTAACTCAATTTCTTGCTGTTTGTTCTTCAGAGGTGCCCATGATGTTGTATCTGTTTGCTCTGGTGACTCTGGTCTGTCTTTGGGCTGGATTGCACATGGCCTACAGATACCTGTGGATGCTGATCCTCCTTGTTATCTTCAATATCTTTCTGGTAAGAACATACACACATGATATGATGTAACTCTTGCTTTTATTTAAAAGCTCTTTTCCTTTTTAAAGCTCATTCATTCATATATTTTTGGTATAGTTTATACAACCTAGTACGTTTTTGTCAGTATCCCATGACACTGTATAATAAATATCAATAAAAATGGATATTAACGACCACTTTCCATCCACTGTACTTGCAGTTTTTTAAACTTTCTATTCAAAGAATAGTAAAGTTTCCACAAAAATATTAAGCAGCACAACTGTTTTCAACATTGATAATAATAACAAATGTTTCTTGAGGATCAAATCAGCATATTAGAATGATTTCTGAAGGATCATGTGACACTGAAAACTGGAGTAATGCTGAAAATTCAGCTTTGTCATACAGGAATAAATGACATTTTAAAATACATTAAAGGGTTAGTTCACCCAAAAAATAAAATTCTGTCATTAATTACTCACCTTCGTGTCATTTCATTACCTTTGTTCATCTTTTTAAGACCTTCGTTCATCTTCGGAACACAAATTAAAGGATTAGTTAACTTTGAAATGAAAATTAGCTTAAGCTTTACTCACCCTCAAGCCATACTATATGTATATAACTTTCTTCTTTCTGATTAACATAATCGCAGAAAAATTAATAAATATCCAGACGTATCCAAGCCTTATAATGGCAGTGAGTATGGTTCAATGAGTATGAGCTGAAGATAGTGCTTCCATCCACATCCATCCATCATAAATATGGGCTCCGGAGGGTTAATAAAGGCCTTCTGAAGCGAAACGATGTGTTTGTGTAAAAAAAATATATATATATAGACGCTTACTCTACGTCATGTGCCTTCCCTATTCGACGTACAGTAAAGGTATAACTGACGTGACGCCAGTTTACACTTTCTTTGTAACTTCAATACGAAAGGCGGCTCATGCAGAAGTGTGATATTTTACTTTATAACTTGTTATATATGCATAATTTTTTTTTACACAAACGCATCGTTTCGCTTCAGAAGGCCTTTATTAACTCTCTGGAGCCGTAGGGAGCACATATTTATGATGGGTGGATGTAGATGGAAGCACTTTCTTCAGCTCATACTCATTGAACCCTATCACTACCATTATAAAGCTCGGATGCGTCAGGATATTTATTAATATTTCTGTGATTATGTTCATCAGAAAGAAGAAAGTCATATACAGCTAGGATGGCTTGAGGGTGAGTAAAGCTTGGGCAAATTTTCATTTGAAAGGGAACTAATCCTTTAAGATATTTTTGATGAAATCCGAGAGCTTTCTGTTGCCCCATAGAAAGCAACGCAATTACCCCTTTCAAGGCCCAGAAAGGTAGTAAAGACATCGTTAAAGTAGTCCATGTGACTACAGTGGTTCAACCTTAATTTTATGAAGCAATGAAAATACTTTTGTGCACAAAAAATAAGTAAATAAATAACTTTATTCAATATTTTCTTCTTTTATGTGTCATTTTGTAAACATAGTGCAGCACTTCCGGGTTCTATGTCAGATTTTTTTTTTTTTTTTTTTATACGGGGATGTGGTTATAGAATTTCTCAAAACAGAGCAAGTTGTGACTGCTGTTAAATCATCTGTATGTGTAATCTAATCTTATCTCTGAAGTATTTTGTCTTTGAACTGTGAAAGTGATAAAGTTCTGACCCACAGAATCACATTTAGTTAGACTTAATGGTCCACAGCTTGAGTGCACTAGATAAATCCTAATCCTGAAAATAAATCGATATAGGTAATCCTCGCATTTGAGAGCCCAGTGGTCTCTTCGCATTTAGTGTAAGACCTGCAAACAGCCATCTTATCTCTGAATATTGATGTATTACTCTCACAATCACTTCGCTATCACTACACAACTGCCCAGTCTTCTAATCTGTATAGTTTCTACCCACTCTATAGATAGAAAAAATAGATACTGCAGTTTTACAGCCTATTGATTTCTAAAGGCCCTGCATCTATTGCATAACATCTTGAAGATACTGGCCAGCTCTTCAGAGGGGGTGGACTATGTTCAGTCATTATATGATGGAGAGAGTTTGTTTATCTGTTGACTTGCAACCACTGCAGTCAATAGAGCAGTGCTGGACTTGACCAACTGCAAAGGATGGTTTCTCTTAATAACTCTTTTATCATCAGGATTGTGAAAGAAAAGGAAGAAAGTTTCAACTTTTCGCTCAATATTTCATAAATTAAAATGTTACATAACTATTAAGGTACGGTCAAAAACAAGTCACTTTCATACCAAGCAGCTTTCTGTTGGTCAATGTGTTGAATTTGTGTGAACAACTTAAACGCAAGGGAAATCTGCCAAACGTCCCAGTTACTGATGTAACCCTCAATCCATTAAAGAGGGAATGGAGACGTTACATCAGTAATGACGTATTGGGGTCTCATTTGGAAGCCCAATCACCCCTGAGTAAAGTAATAAACGGGCCATTAAATATTGGCGAGTGAGATTTGCATGTCTAGCCACTCCTACCCGGACATATGGGTATATAAGGCCAGCTAGCACTTACTCATTCAGGTTTTGCTGAGGAGCCTAGACAGGGATCCCGGCCATTCAGCGGTGGTTCAGGGTTGTGGCAGGACGGACGTAACATCTCGGTTCTCTCCTTCGGGAATGAGGGTTACATCAGTAACCCAGGCATTCCCATTCAGTCAGTCACGTTACTGATATACAATACTGATATATTGGGGTCCCTATGAAAAGCGCCACAGCCACTGAACTGTGTTAGGAGTGTCAGAGACGCAAATGCTGGCAATCTGTAGCGTACCCTTTTGGCAACTGCCCTCACACAGTCATAACCTACCCAGTTGTTACCACAGGAAGAGTGCTTCGGTTCTCTATTCCCTTTTTTTTCAGCCATGACCAGTGTTTGTTAATGCTGGTGAAGTTCAATGGAGAGGGGCGCTACGGAGGCCACATCCTACCCGTAGGGAGGGAACACGTGGAATACACATATGGAGTGACCCGTGGGGCAGTGCTACATATGGAGAAGTCTCTGTGGTATGGAACTACTACCTCTCTATACTGCCTAGGCTCTTCATGCACATCCGGGAAGAAAGGCACTGGGACTGGGCGAGGCGGTCTTTGCGTCATGGTCCGAGCCCAGAAACCAATCATCCAGCCGCGAGTGTTCGAGTCCGATGCACACGACGACCCGGGCAAGCATGGCTGTCAACCCTGAATCCGATTCGGCATGTGCAAACATCCCCGAAGAGGGACGCTCCACATCATGTCATAATGAGAACATGAACTATCCACAAATGGCGTCTCAGCATGCTTATGGCATAGACAAGGGAGACAGAGATCGTTTCCATCAGTTGAAGACAAGAAACAACTGCATCCAGGAATGCATGAACGGAGAGGCATCTTTAAAAAGATGCTCTCCGCCCATGTTTGCTCTTTTAGGGAAATCTGCTCTTTTGCGCCAAAGCGCTGAGGGGACAATCGCTGCATGTAACTGTGCAAAAGCTCTTTTATGGTGAAACACAGCTGAATGTGCCCTTTCACTGGCAAGAGAGACCTCCTCTCGTAGGCAAGCTCTTTAAGATCAGGAAGAATGCTCTTTTGATCAGGAACTCTTGTGAGGCAAAGCAAAAATCTTAAAGAGTGAGTGCTAGCCGGCCTTATATACCCATATGTCTGGGTAGGAGTAGCTCAGCATGCAAACCCTTACTCGCCAATATTCATTGGCCCGTTTTTTTAGTACTCAGAGGTGATTGGGGCTCCCAAGTGAAACCCCAATACGTCAGTATCGGCATAACGTCAAACATGACTGACTGAATGGGAACAGCATCATATAGAAGTGCATATTGGACTGCAGTGGACTGATTGATATAGTCAAATACAGCATAACAAGCAAAACATGGCTTGTTGCCACTGAGTTTGACATGGGCGTGTTGTTCAGATGGCCTCTTGTGGCTGTTGCCCCACACAAAGTTCAAGTAACAAGTAACTTTTTAACAGAAAAGACCAAAATCCCTTACCAACAACAGAAAAGATAAAAACCATCCATAGCAGAGCTTCTTGTCCTCAATATATTTTCTCACTGTTACAGTTAGTGTAAACAACAAATATACACACATTTGAGAATATTTGTTCTGCTTCTGTGTTGTCCTACATTACAGATTGACTAATAGCAGGTCAGAGAAGCTGTTATTGTTTCTGACACAGCCAAAACATGACTGGGTTGAACATGATGCCCTTCACCTAGAAAAAGCATAAATAGCACCAAAATTTTGTTTTGACTCCCTTTGAGTCAAACTCTAAATGCCTACATAGATGTCAATGGTGCCTACAACAAAACATGACCTCCTCCTCTGGAAACTATTCACAAACATGTGGGAGGCCCGTACAGACATTTGTGGCTGTGTTGATACAATTAGTTTTTCATTCTCATAGGGATTCTTCAGCAATCACTATATTTACAGCTTTTACTGTTCACTGCAAATTCCCCTTATTTCCTGCAAACGTTTCAGTCTGTTTTCAATAATCAAGCCCTGAGCATCTGTTTTCATGGGTGCTGTTTTTTTGTACGATGCTAATTTTCCATCATCCTCTTATATTCTCAGTGGCTGTTGCTGTAAATGTAATTAAACTACAGTAATGTCATTTAAATGGTGCTAGTCTTGCCTGATTGGGAAGCCTGTAAACAGCTTCATATTAACCTCAGCTGATTTCCGGATGTGAGGATGTATAATAGAGAAAAGATATCAAGACATTCTTTAGTCAGCAAGAGTATTCATCTTGCTACACTTCCTTTCAAAAATGTGGTCGGTAATATGTTTTTTAAAAGAAATGTATACTTTTATTCAGTAAGGATGCATTAAATTGATCAAAAATAAAGACTTACATTGTTACAAAAAAATCATATTTCACAGTATTACTGTTTTACTGTATTTTTATCAAATAAATGCAGAATTGTTGAGCATAAAGAGACTTCTTTCAAAAACATTAACCTTTTCACGCATAGAGGTCACTACAGTTGACAGCTAATTAAAAGCCATTGCATTATTGTGTATGCATGGGTTTTGATTGCATAGTTGCACATCAACCACTTCATTTACATTTACATTTATGCATTTGGCAGACGCTTTTATCCAAAGCGACTTACATTGCATTATACTATACATTTTGTATCTGAGTATGTGCAATCCCTGGGATCGAACCCATGACCTTGGCATTGCTAGTGCCATGCTCTAACCACTGAGCTACAGGAAAGCTTCAGTGGACACTAGTGCAAGATCCTTTACACTGCCACCAAGCGGCAAGCCTCTTTATGTGGAATTTTTGTTTTGTCAAAACCAAGATGGCCGATGGCCAGTCAGAAATGCCAAGTAGCTCCAGAATAAATATCCATCCATTCCTTCTATCCTGGGAGACTCTTGTCTGTATTTATATATATACAGAGGTGTAAAGTATTTGAGTAAATGTGATTAGTTACTGTACTTAAGTATCTTTTTTGGCTACTTTGTAATTGTACTGAGTATCAAAGATATTAGCAACTTTTACTCTCTACTTGACTACATTTTTGTACAAGTAAATGTACTTTTTACTCCACTACATTTATAATGAGTGTTGAAGTTACACATTACATTTTTCATGGCACCGAACTTTTTTTGCAGCAGTTTGTTTCTGATATAAAGAAGCAATATTGCCATCTAAGGGCATTGAATGTACTATAGCTTGTGCATTTTGCCTTTATACTTGTCAGCAAGGCTACTTTACGAGAATGCGAGTGCATTAGCAGGTAGTTTTTGCAGGTGTTTGATTTAGGAGATGAGTTCATGACTGCAGGCCAAAACCAGCACATCCAGTGCAATTAGACTTTGACTATTTAATTTTACTTAACATTGTTTTATTTATCCGCTGTATTGACAAGACCTTTTTGGCGGATATTGGTTTACTTATAGCCTTTTTGTGCACTTGAGCTTAACTGAGACTTGAGAGTTTGTAGATGTTTAAGAGGCTGTTGTGTCGGCCTTGGTTTATTGCAATATTGAGGTGTTCAGTTTTATTTTGATTTTAGAAATTAAACGTGATTTCTCATCTCACAAATCAATTGTTTCTTATTTTCATTGGCATGTCTCTCAGGTGTCGAGGACTTTTGCATCTTTGAACCTACATTTAGTAAAAATAAAATACTTAAGTACTGTTAAAATCAGATATTTAAGACTTTTACTCAAGTCGTATTAGAATTGGTGACTTGTAACTTGTAATGGAGTCATTTTCACTGCAAGGTATCTGTACTTTTACTCAAGTATGGTTTTTAGGTACTCTTTACACCTCTGTGTGTATATATATATATATATATATATATATATATTATAGTTTTTGANATGTGGATGAGTACATTTAGGTGGACGATTCCTGTAAAGGTTATTCCTTTAACTTGTCTCGGTCTGTTTCTTCCACACCATTTCTCAAAAGGTGCATCATGTCAGCTTCATTTCCTTTTTATCTGAGGTAGTAAAAACCACACCTGTCTGTTCTGAACTGAGAACAGTTATGTAACTTGCAGAAGTAATTGAGCATGCTGCTCTGGCCTCTGGACATTTGTGTGTCTTTCAGGTAGCAGTGATAAAGCTGTTCAGTGGAGCACAGGCTGCCCACTTAGTCTATAAATGAGCCCTGAAATCAATACTCTATTTTTGAGAGGGGTATGTGTGTGTGTGCATGCTTATATCCACTATTTACTTTACCTGCCATTGGTGCTGAGCTTCAGTGGTTTCAGTGAGGTCTACATTATGTTTACCTTTCATTTGGATGCAGTTCAGTTTCAAAGAAAGTTTTGTTCAAGTTCAAAGGACTATATGCTGTATACACACACGAAATCTAAACATATCAAAACAATATTTTAAACAATATTTTAATAATATTAATATTTAAAAGGATAGTTCACCCAAAAATGCTAAATTTTATGTTTATCTGCTTACCCCCAGGGCATCCAAGATGTAGGTGACTTTGTTTCTTCAGTAGAACACAAATGATGATTTTTAACTCCAACCGTTGCCGTCTGTCAGCCATATAACGCATGTCAATGGGAATTCCATCTATAAGAGTCAAAAAAACAAATGAAACCCTGCGGCTCGTGACGACACATTGATGTCCTAAGACACGAAACGATTGGTTTGTGCGAGAAATTCCCATTGACATGCGTTATATGGCTGAAAGACTGCAACGGTTGGAGTTAAAAATCATCATTTGTGTTCTGCTAAAGAAACAAAGTCACCTACATCTTGGATGCCCTGGGGGTAAGCAGATAAACATCAAATTTTCATTTTTGGGTGAACTATCGCTTTAATTGTCTTGTTCAATTTTCACACATCATGTCAAAATCACTCCCTGTTATTTCATTAAAACAAAATTGTTTTGAAAGTTAGATGACCATGGACAATGTTTTAAAACATGATTAAAACATTGATTTGAAAAATTATTCTCTTTTCTCACAAATTATATTTCCCATATTATTCAAATCATTAATTGAATGCAAAAGCTCATATCCCATTATTCACCACCATCCCATTATTCTCAGAAACTTTCTTTATATTTCCATATTCTATATTACCAAAAGCTCAGAACTTTTCCACACTCATTTTAGTTTCACCTGCAGTCTGTCACCCATATGCCACATTTGTTACAACATTTCTAGTGTTCATGAGATATTTGGTAAGAGTGTGTGTACAGCAATATTCAGTTGGGTGCTGCTGACCATTTTCATTCACGGTTGGCCAGACCCTCATTGACAATGACATCAGAGGGAGGGAAATGATGTCATGCTGTAACAAAATGTCATCTGGAATTTGAGACCAAACAACTCATTGGTGATGTTTGTGCTTTTTAGTTGCACAAACACATTTGGAATGTCAAACAAATGAACACTTTAGATGTGATAGTTTTTTCTGAATCTGTTTTGAATATTATAGAATAATTGTGGTCCTAAATGCTGATACAAAGTACAGTTCCAAAAAAATCATGTTAACTAGGATATGATGATCCTGCATTACTTCCCTCTTCAGAATAGAGAAAATAACTAAATTCATCTGATGTGACAGTGTGCTGAGCTCTTCTAACTTGTGATTCATCTTTTTCCAGGGTCTGTATGTGTTTTCCGTGTACTTCATCATGCATAGTCAGCTCTTCTGGCCAGCTAAGGCAACCTACACCGTGGAGATGAATGGTCACGGCAGTCCAGACTCCATGTATCAGAGCACCGGTGCCGCTACCGTCGGTGGAGGAGAAATCAGCAAGTCCACACAGAACCTCATCAGTGCCATGGAAGAGGTGCGTCTGAGGGTTTTGATAAATGCTTCTCATGATCGTTTGTTGCACAAGCTTTATTTGGCAGTGGCATCTGACAGCATTCCATACCACACGTATACTTGTAACATAACATCGGTAGCATTTAGATTTATGTGTGTTTGCATAACCACCTATTTATCATCCTCAGGCAGAGGAAGAGGATTCATCAGACCTGTGTTTGTTCATCAAGTCTGCTCACCTCACGCACACACAGACTGTGAAAGTGTTATGTAATAAAGAGGCCTGGTGTAGAAGCTCACATTCCTCTGAGCCCTCAATGTAAACTTTTCACAGATCCGGGAAAGAGGGTGTACAGGAGGTTAGGAGGAGAGAGACGGGACTTTGGAGACAGCACAAGCTGCATGGGAAAGATCGGCAGAGATCAAGAAAGGCTTTTAGAGGAGATATTTATAAAGAAAATATCTCAGTTTCCTGCAGTCTGAGCTGTTCTCATGACTCTACACTTTTATTAGTGAGATTGAAATGAGATTGAGCAAACAAAACCATTATAACCTTTTCTAATGTATTATGAGCATTAGTCATCATATTATCATGAGGTTCACAAAACATTTCATACAATAGTTAGAGCATGAATATTTTTTAATAGCCTAATACACTGCGTTCCAAATTATTATGCAAGTGACATATCAGTAAGATTTCAGTACAATAAACATTCAGATTTTAGTTTTTCTAAGAAAATGTTTGTTTATTTATCCATCCATGTCTTTTTAGATAACTGGTATCAATCTCAGACAAAATAATTTGCCAGATCTGTGGAAACCCTACTTAGAGGTTGTTCCACATTATTAAGCAAATCACAGTTCTCATGTAATATGGGGAGGAAGAAAGATCTTTCTGAAGATGAAAGCATGAAATGGTGCAATGTTGTGCAAAAGGCATGAAAACAACTAATATTGTGTGAAACTGAATGGAGATTATCGAATTATCATAAGATTTGTGAGTGATTTAGAGCACAGCAGAACTCGGTCAGATAAAGGCTTCTTAATGAAAGTACCTGTCAAAAAAATTAATTGTATTAAAAGGGCAGCTATAAAAAAAGCCAGTGTTGAGGAGAAAACAGGTATTTGAAGCTGCTGGTGTCTCTGGAGTCTCAAGAAGCTCTCCATGCAGGCTGGCAGTTGTGCGTAAAGATGCATTTTAGCCACTCAAAACCAAACCTCACAAAGAGAAACATTTACAATGGGTTTAGAAATACATTTTCAAACAGTTTTATTGCTGTGGTGTTTTTTTGCAGCATGGGATAGTGCATAGTGCATTGTACTATGCACTATCCTCCTTTTTATACCATAGCTAAAAAATGGCCAGTTATGAACTCCACATATCTTGCAAAAGTCATTTAAATACCCTCCATCTCACTTCCCAATATTCCAGCCCAAATCATCACCCACCAGCTCCTTGCTGACGTCGCAGTCTTGTTGGAACGTGGTGGCCATTCACCAACCATCCAGAAATCCATCCATTTAGACCATCCATTGTAGTACGGCATTCGTCAGTGAATAAAATTATTTAAAAATGAGTCTTCATGTATTTCTACACCCACTGTAAATGTTTCTCTTTGTGAGGTTTGGTTTGGAGTGGCTGAAATGCATCTTTACGCACAACTGCCAGCCTGCATGGAGAGCTTCTTGAGACTCCAGAGACACCAGAAGCTTCAAATACCTGTTTTCTACTCAACACTGGCTTTTTTTTATAGCTGCCCTTTTAAAACAATTCATTTTTTTGACAGGAACTTTCCTCAATAAGCCTTTATCTGACCGAGTTCTGTTGTGCTCTAAATCACTCACAAATCTTATGATAATTCGATAATCTCCATTCAGTTTCACACAATATTAGTTGTTTTCATGCCTTTTGCACAACATTGCACCATTTCATGCTTTTCATCTTCAGAAAGATCTTTCTTCCTCCCCATATTGCATGAGAACTGTAACTTGCTTAATAATGTGGAACAACCTCTAAGTAGGGTTTCCACAGATCTGGCAAATTATTTTGTCTGAGATTGATACCAGTTATCTAAAAAGACATGGATAAATAAACAAACAAACATTTTCTTAGAAAAACTAAAATCTGTATGTTTATTGTACTGAAATCTTACTGATATGTCACTTGCATAATAATTTGGAACGCAGTGTAGAAGCTGTGCCATAATGCTCACATGATACATACATGTGTTACCCTTCCCATGGTTTCTAGCTTGAGCAGTTTATGGTTATTATAGGTTATTTATGGTTATTAGTGAGTCTAAGCTTATTTAGATGATGGATCATCTTGACTACCAGTTGATGATGAGAATGAGCAGACTGACCACACTGAACCAGTAACAAATTATCTACTGTACCATGGTCCAAAAAACAATTCAAGGCTAATTCACACTGCACTGGCATAGGCCAACCAACGTCAACAGATGCGTTCTTTGGGTTTTGTCGGTTCAGTGTGTTACTTCTGTCTGCGTTGGTTGCCGCTTGTTTTTCCAGGTCGTGGAATGTCTGAGAAGTGACATATGTAATATAGTGATTGTTGGCATTGGCTGCAATCTGTCTTTGCAGTGTGAATTAGCTATGAGATATCACATTGAAACAGTTTCCCAACCTTAAAGAATTAAGAAAAAACTTTTTCTCTTTTTTTTTTTTTTTTTTTTTNTTCTAATTACAGCAAAATATTTTTATGAATAAATAGCACTGTCCCACTTTATCTGAAAAAAAAATAAGCATAAAAAAGTTTCAAAATGGAAAAATAGGGCCTAACTGTGTTGAAAGGTCTATAATTATCATTATATTAATTATTAGTTTGGTACATTTACATTTATGAGAGTTGTGGCATCATAATAAAACTCAAAGGCTAACACCGTGTCCTAACCAGACGCGACGCGATGCCGCGACATGCGATAAAAGGTATCTTTTCCATGTTAATCTGAGTTTTTGTCCTAACCAGCCGCGACGGTGACACGGGAATATTCTATTTTAGAAACGATTTCTATTTCTCCGCGACGTCGCGGCTGGAACAGCAACACAAAGTATGGCAATGATAATATCAGGTACTGTTTATGTGCTTTATTTAATGTTAAAAGCGTCTAATGTGAGTTTGAATATCATTCTGTGTTCCCAGCTTTTTAGCTGTAATGAAAACAACACTGGCTAATTCACCTCAGATTTTGAAAATAAATAAATGGGCACAAGAACGTTCAAACTGTCAAATCAATGCGAACAAACAAGTGTATTCTATGACAAAGATTGGTTCAGTCACTCTGTATGTACTTTAAGTAATGTTTAAATGGTGTAATATTTATGAATTTTAACAAGTACTTTCACATTTCACTGTGTCTGCTGTGCTCTTGCCGAGAGAGCCCGCCCACGCTCTCTTCTGATTGGCTGTGGTTTTTGATTGATTTTATCGCTTCTCATTTTCACGTCGCGTGTAGTGTGGACAGTCAAATTGCTCGTCGCCGGAATCTTATCGCATCTGGTTAGGACACGGTGTAAGAGTTAAAAGCTTTTATCGGTGCTCCATTCAACTTTTACATAGTTCACCCTATTTTTGGTACTTTTCGTTTGTGCTGTCAGTACTACACTCACTGTAAAAAAATAAAATAAAAAAAAATTCATGATTTATCACATTTTTTTCTTTTGTCAAATCAACTTCAATAATTAATGTGGTTCAGATACATACTATTTTGAGTTTCTGTTGAAACCAATTGCCTTCATTGTATTAAATCAGTTTTTTAATTTCAATGAACTCAAAATTTTAAGGCAACCAGGTAACTTACTTTTTTAAGTTAAACCAACAATTCTTTTTTACAGTGTAGGGTTTGCCTTTTCAGTGTGTGGATGCAAATGAAGAGGTCTGGGTAGAGTTGTCAAAAGTATCGACTTCGGTACCAATCGGTAGTGAAATGTAAAAAATGTGACGCTTTGAGCGCTGTTGAGCGGATTCGTAAACACATCTGATCGGCCATCGTGTTCACGGCTGTTCAGACATGTCTGTGATTGGCTACAATGATCAACACACGGAAGTGTTTGAATTTGAAAGTGTTTTGAAAGCGGGAGCGTTTGAAAGCAGGCTTCTATCAGAGGACTGGTCCGCGACAGACGCCTGTTTTCAAACGCTCCCGTGTGTATCTGAGTAAGCGCTTGGTGGAGAGTGTCACTGATGCCTATTTACAATATGTTTTTGAAGCGTTGATCATTGTAGCCAATCCACTCAACAGCACTCAAAGCATAGCATTTTTTAAATTTCAGTACCAAAGTCTGTACTTTTGACAACTCTAGGTCTGGGTTAAGTTCATTCTCAGGAAATTAGATAAAGCTTATATTAAAAAGAGAAATCGATGCAAAAAGGCTTGAAATTGTAATTATATTTATTTATTCAACTGAAGCCAATGTATTCCCAAAACCTTGTCTGCTTAGTTGAATCCATTGATGCTATGGTTTACCATCCATACCAAATTTTGATTAGACAATTCAGCATGAGTGGACAAATCAATACTATTGTGACAAGACTATAGTTTTTGACTTTTAGTGCAGACTGAAGTAATCCTGTTTTGTTCATGAGAGCACTGACTTCTGGCTTAAAGCGGCTCGTAGTGTCACATGTGGCCTCGAGACGAGAATTTTGGGTGGGGAGGAGGTGACCGGTGGAGAGAGGAAAGTAAACAGCACACTGGAGGGGTGGCCGTCTCCTCAGGCTCTTCAAACAGAAATGAGTAGGTGCCTGGTGGTGCTCAGTTCACCCAGCGTACATTCTGTTCTGATTACTGGACTGTTGATGTGCTATTGTACCAGAATGAGGTGCCTGGGACATGGGACTGGAGTGGCCTCTCCCTCCATCCTCCTGGGAAAAGTACCCAGCCAAAGGAAATGAAGCCATTGCCATTAGGAAGGACATTAAAGGGAGTGCAGGCCAGATGTACTGTTTCACAATGTTGTGTTTAATGAGGCTAATTGTTTTTTTTTGTTTGTTTGTTGTATTGCTTTGATGATTAAAATGAGTGAAAGAGTAGATTTATGTCACAAGATGAAGTCAGAAGGGTAGTGTGATGGATCACTGCCTTCTCGAGACAAACATCAACAGTCTTACATTTCATATAATTTTATGACATTATGAATTTCCCTCACATATAAAAATGTCATCCTCAGCTATACCAGAATTCGTGACAAAACATCTGAATGCTTGTGAACTCTTGACTCACCCCTCAAACCCATCCTATAGTAAAACTTTGTAACCTCTGAATGACCCCTGTACCAGACACTCCAGTGAATTCATGGCTGATTTGTGCGGGTCATTTAAGCTCATACTGGGTACACAAACTAGAAGAACTACAAAAGTCATTTTAATTTGGTGAAGCTTTGAAAAAAAATGGTAGTTGTTTGCTTTTTCTGACATCTAAAGACCCTTTTTGTTGTGTTTTGCAGATCTCTGCTGACTGGGAGAGAGCTTCATTGAGGCCCAGCAGTCAACCCAGCAGTGTTTTCAAACAGAGTCCTCAGGACGAGACCTACATCACAGAAGGAGGGTTCATCAACACTAATCTGGTGCAGGACGAGGAGTCACAGGAGTTTGATGATCTCATATTTGCCTTAAAAACTGGTAAGTCCTTTTCTCTAAAAAAAAAAAGTCCTTACAGATCTTTAGCGATTATAATAGTTCCCGTGAACTTACTTTGGTGAATACTAGTTATGTTTCTTTGGAAGAGACCCAAAATTTGGGAATAATGGTTTACCTGCACACAGGTTCTGGCCTTAACGTGAGTGACAACGAGTCAATCCACGGCAGTCATGATGGAGGTAGTGTGGCTAACTCTCAAATCGTAGAGCTGCGGCGGATTCCAATCGCAGACACACATCTCTAACCTCACTATTTTTTTGTACTGAAAATTGTAAAATAAAAACAATAGTTTTTGGGTTTTTTACGGTCTCTGCCTTTGCACTAAATATTGTTAGTTTTTAAGTTGTTTTTTTATATGTGGAAATTGAAATTGTTTTTTTTTAAGTATATACATTTGTGAATATAATTATCACTAAATTAATTTGTGAAGGTTTAGTATTGGTTTGACTGGAAAAATCATATAGATTGATCGGAGGTCTGGCCAGTGCACCCCATAATTCTGCTGCTTGATTTGTGTAACACCAATAATAAATGATTCAACCACCATTCAGTCTGTGTTTCCCTCAAATGGATCTTTATCCAACAGATCTACTTCATAATGAACAATTAAAATATCTTACTCACAGTAAAATAATAGTACACTTTCAGAACTGATTAAGGTATAAACCTAAAGAAAACAGTGTGCGTGTGTGTGTGTGTGCACGTGTGTGTGTGTGTGTGTGCGCGCACATACCACTTCAGTATCGACATTAACAAACCAGTTCTACAGTTACATACTTTGCCGAAAAAAAAGTAGTTTGTGTGGGAAACAACCTGTTTAGACCTTGAATAGAAGCACATCAGCGGCACATATGAACAGACCAGCAAATGTTTTATATTCAGTCACAATGTGACAACTGCTTTCCTTCACCAAGTTCCACACTGGCCTGAGGGGACAAGAGGAAAAACTGAATTGATGACCTACTGAATATATTGCTCTTATGTTTCTGGAGAGAGTTCAGACATGTCGAAAACTTTAAATTGTGTGTGTGAGAGTATGTGTTGGACTGAAATGGGCAGTGAAGGAAACCAATGTGGACTGGAGAGGTTTGTGGTCTGACCTTCTTGGATGATACAAGGGTGGCACACCCAAGAATAAAGTGCTGCCGTCAGCTACATGGACCCACGGCTCTGTCAGAACTAAAACATCTAAACAGTATTTTTAGGAAAATAATTTTACAATTCTTCCATCATCAGAAGCAGACATAACTGAATGGAAAGAAATACTTTAAGATTAGTTAAGGTTACTGTTCAGCTATACCAAACTGAGGTGAAGGTGACCTCTGCAGAAAAACGACAACAACAACAACAAAGAAAAACATTAAGTCCAAAGGTAACAGTTACAGTAGCTCCACTCAGTCAATTATGTTAATATTTGAAATGAAATGGACTGTAAGTTAATGATAAGATGAGCCCTAGCAGCTCTGCTCATTTAGGCTTGACCTTATGGGTCAGTGAGGCTCAACTAATGATCTGAACATGTCTTAAGGCCTTTGTCTATCCATTAGATGCTGTCTGATGAACTTGATGTGTTTTTGTGAAAATTTCTCTGTTTTTCTTTCTTTGCTCTGCTCAATTTATTTTGCCCTCCTTCACCCTCTCTCAAGGGTGACTACACAGTTTTGTGCTCTTAATCAGAGTAGCTAAATGTACATTTTGAGTATTATTGCTATTATTTCCTCTCCATCTGAAACAATCATTAGTAGCTGATACACCTCAAGGCAAATCTGTATTTTTAGATGTATTTTGTAACTGTGCAGACCACAAAAAAAAGTTGGATGGGAGACTTTACTCTCAACAGATTTCAATACAAGCTGTGTCAAGGCCGAATGCATCACAGTGGTGTGAAGAATAAAGGCTCCTTCAAATGAGGCCTAAAAATGCGTCCTTCATTTCCTGGACTGTGAATGATAGAATGATTGGATCCTCCGCAGCCTAGCCTATCTCAAGATTCATTGTGTACCAGTGACAACTGGATTTTTTTGAGAGAAAATGCCAGATTACACTTTTAAATGTAAGTAATAGGTTTTATCTTACTTAAATATCTGACAATACAAATGGTAAAAAAAAGAAGAAAAAAAGAAAGTTGTTAAAATGTTGACATCTATATCTTACTAAGCTGCGATTTTACAGATCGATTATACTCTTCATTATGTACAGTGCACAGCATAAATGAGTACACCCCCTCTGAACAAATACGAAAGATGTATTTTCTTTATGATCACTAATACTATTCATGGAAAGATGGCAAAACTAAAATGTATTAAACATATACATAATAAAAACTGAGAAATATATGTCATTAATAGCCATAAAATAAGTAAATTAGCCAATTTTGTTTAAATTAAGGATTGCAGAAATGAGTACACCCTAGATTTAATTCAACAAATGTATAATATTCTAGTTCTTAGTATGCCCTCCATAATTTTGAATATACTGCTCTGACCCTTCTTGACACGAAGTGTACAAGCTCATGACAAATTGTCAAATCTGTCCTGTTTAACTCCTGGATGATGAGCTCCTTAAATGCTCTGATCTTAAATGGTGAGTGTTGCTCAACTCGTCTCTACAGAATCCCCCACAGGTGCTCAAGAGTGTTAAGATTGAGTGCAATACATGTCCACAGAAGGTTTTTCACCTTGGGAGAATGCATATCCTCATTGTCGAGTTGAAAAAATGCCCCACAATGCAGGGAATGAGGAAAGGGTAACATCTTCTGTTTCAAGTTTGTGTATTAAATTAAACAGTGGTGTGTGAATTCATGACAGCATTGATAAAGCACAACTCCCTCACACCTTCAGCACTCATATATCCCTATATAAGAGCTTTACTACCACTGAACTTTACTGTGGGAATCAGGCACTTCTCACTGTACTCCTCCTCTAGCAACACCATAACATTTTGGATGCTGTTAGATCCGAAATTATTGATTTGGTCTCATGAGACTAGAGTATTGATTCCAAGAATCTATATTTTGTAAACATGGGCTTTGGAAATGTCTAACTGACTTTATTGTGCTTTGGCTACAGTAGGTAGTTCCAGTGAGAACAACAACCATGCATGTCATTTCTGCAGGCTGCATCTTACTCTGTGAGATAAACAGTCACTCTTTTCATAGCTTTTGCTGGCTCTGAGACTCTTGCTTGATATTTCTCCTGCTCTTTGTCTAGCAAAAAAATCCCTCATCACTAAATGAAAGCTTAAAATGAAGGCCTGATTATTTCAGGGGCCTTGTCACAAGTCCATTGTTTTTGAATTTCTGTGTTACTTTTGCTATATTTTCACACTTAAAACAATGATTTGGTAATCCTCTTGTGCCGCTGTCCTCTTTTGTGCTAAGAAATAAGTCTCCTGATAGTTCTCTCCCAAGTGGTTCCATTGTTGTCAGCATTAAGTCTGGGAATGATTCAGTGGGCTATGTAACACTTTTAATTGTCAAGAAATTACTTCTCTTTAAATGTTTTGGTTCAACATACTTACCTGTTGATCAAACATTGCCTTAAACTTACACCAGAAAATTTTATTTAGTTTTATTTAGTCACTTTTAGGAGGGTGTACTAATTTGTGCTACACAACATTTTATCACCTTGATAAGAAAATCTTATTTTCCTGAATAATTTTGACATGCTTCTTTGGTAATTGATTAAGCAGATTTGCTGGATAATTATATATCTAAAGAACCCTAACATGTCTTCTGAGTAATTGAGTAATTGCTTACTTTCAGAAGTTTCAGAGGGGGTGTACTCATTTATGCTTTGCACTGTACATAAATGGACCTAGGTGAACATATTTAGGCAGGTTGTGAACCCTGTTTTGAACTTCCAGAAGTTTGAATATAACTTTCTAAAGACTCCAGTACAAACATTACTACAGCTCGTCAACAGCAGCTGTCACAGTTGCTAGGTGAAAAGAGCAATCCTCTCTTTTCTAGAGCTAGACTGCCCAATATAACAACACTCATTTTGACCTCTGCGGACTTCGAAGGAGTGGCCTTTGAAGTCCTCGTCCTTAGAAGGATGCAGCATCTGAACTGGGACACAGCTATCGTTTGCTGTTAGCATGTCGCTAAGGCCCGTTTACACTAGATCCTTGTCTACACTGGTTTTTCAGAAACGATCTCCATCACGACCAAAAATGCATGTCACATAACCGTTTATGCACACTGGGCATGCGCATACAAGCGTAAACACGTGCCTCGTGCGCATGTAGATAGATGAGGTATTTCAAAAAATGCAGAGTTTAACTGCACAATGGCTGCTAAAAATGACAACAAAACCAGCAAAGATTGCAGTTCAGTCTCCATGTTATAGTCACACAGTCATCAAGGATACGCAGAGCGAACGTGGGCAGCCATGGCCACGCCATCATTTTCAGAAGTCTCCGTTTTGGTAAAAACCCTTATGCATTTTAAATCGAAAACATACTAGTGTAAACGGGGCCTAAACGAACAGAATAGAGTGCAACAGTTGGGTTCCAGAAATAAAAATCCCTTTCATTTTCTCAAATTGTACCAAGAGATCACTCTTTAGCACCCGCCCACTCCCATGAAGCACTGCAAGTCAGACTCCCTATGCTCTGAAACTTCAAAGAGTTTCTTTAAAAATCATTTTATGGGGAAAAATAAATGGGGAAAAATACTTCCAGAACCAAGGCCCTCCTGCTGAAAAAAGTGGATGGGCACTCTATATTTAAATATAAATACAGAGAACACACAAATATTATTTTAAATTGACTATTTAATTGGACTGAAAACTATTTTAACAATGATTTTGTTGTACTGAAGGGAAAAGTATATTTTTAGGATAATTAATGTTTCTCTCGCCTCTGTTACGGTACACAGGAGTCAGACACAGATGTAAAAGGTAATGGGAGTTTATTGACACCAGTTGAGCAAGCGGAAGTAATCAGGTAAGCAGAGATGTAATCGTAGGTGGATGTATGAGTAGAAAGGTGATACTGTCCTTATCCGTTGCAGGTATGGAAGACTGAGATGACACGCTGGAGCTGGAGATCGCTGGAGAGCACTCACACACAGGAGACAGGAGACACAGAAGGAAGGAGACACACTGGATACAGGTGAGTATAAAGCAGGGAGTCCTTGAGGTAAGCATATACCGAAGTATCTTCAAACGAGACCGGACGTGGAGTGCTGTGTGTGTGTGCTCTTTGTAGTGCTGCTGATTAGTGCAATGATGAGGTGCAGGTGGCGGTGATTAGTATTCTGGTGATAGAGTGCGTTGTGATTGGTGGACGGTGGAGCCTGACGTGTCTGTGACAGTGCCCCCCCTCCCACGGCCCGCTCCTGAGGGCCGAGGACCCCGACGTCGTGGTGGTCGTCCTCTTCCCCGCGGTGCCGGTCTGTTAGGGTGGCTGTCGTGAAAAGCCTGAAGAAGATTTGGGTCAAGGATGTCGTTTCTAGGAACCCAGGAGCGCTCCTCAGGACCATAGCCCTCCCAGTCCACTAAGTATTCTAGTAGACCACCACGGCGCCGGGAGTCCAAGATCTCGTGGACCTCATAGGCTGTACCGTCTTCCAGGATGAGTGGAAGGGGGGGCTCTTCGGGATTCACGTCAGGCCCTGTGGAGGAAACAGAAGGGTGGTGAGGCTTGAGGAGTGACACATGGAATGTGGGGTGAATGCGATAACCTTGAGGGAGTTGCAGTTGGTAGGTGACCGGGTTGACCTGCTTGGTGATGGGAAATGGGCCAATGAACCTGGGACTCAGCTTTCTGCAGGGCAGACGCAGTCTGATGTCCCGTGTGGACAGCCATACCTGCTGTCCCGGCTGGAACACGGGAGGGTTGGAGCGACGAAGGTCTGCTGTCATCCTGCGTCTGCGCAGGGCTCGTTGCAGCTGATGGTGTGCTGAGTCCCAGACCCTCTCGCTCTCCCGGAACCAGTAATCCACCGCAGGAACATTAGATGGTTCCCCGTCCCAGGGGAACAGTGGGGGTTGGTAACCGAGTACGCCAGGTGGACAGCCTGGCGGAGGGTTAGTGGAAGCATTGGAGGAGGGAATGGTCTCCTCTGACCAGGTGATTGGGCTGACGATGAGAGCACTTGGAATGATGGGTTCAGGTTCCTCCAGATTCTCCTCTGGAGCGTAGAGACGGGAGAGAGCGTCAGCCTTCACATTCTTGGAACCGGGTCTATATGAGATGGTGTAATGGAAACGTGAGAAAAACATAGCCCAACGAGCTTGTCTCGGATTCAGCCTCTTAGCAGCACGGAGATATTCAAGGTTTTTGTGGTCTGTGAGAACGAGGAATGGATGTTTGGCTCCCTCCAACCAATGCCTCCACTCTTCCAAGGCAAGCTTTACCGCGAGGAGTTCCCTGTCACCGATGTCATAGTTGACCTCCGCCGGGCTGAGCTTGCGGGAGAAGAAGGCGCATGGATGGAGTCTACTTGGGGTCCCCTGCTGCTGAGATAATACCGCTCCCACTCCGGTGGTAGAGGCGTCCACCTCCACGACGAATGGCAGTTCTGGGTCTGGGTGGACGAGGAGGGGAGCGGTGGTAAAGGCTTCCTTGAGATACTTGAAGGCGTTGGTGGCTTCAGGGGTCCAGGACAGGGACTTGGGACAGCCTCATCCTCCGTCATTTTTTCTTTCTTTCTCTGAGCTTGTCACGGTGCCATTCTGGGATTGCTTTCTCCACAAAAAAATACATGCGTTGCTGCCTTATAATTTGGCCAAAAGAATGGATCTTAGAACGCAGAGTAATTATGCTGCTTTCCTTCTGAACCAGCATTTGCGTAGGAGCTTGTCTATGATGCTTTAAAAATGCGGCCTACGTAGGAAGCACACTATAGGTTTTGGAACAGAGCGATTAAGTTGCCTCTTCCTGTTTCTTCCTCTTAAAGAAGTCTTTCCTCTGTAAATCACGCTACCCCTTTATGGACCCGTATCGTTCATCCATCTCCTCCAGCTAAAGAAAACACATTCCCAGGGCTGATGCAACACCCCCAAAACAAACAGATCATCTTTGAGGTCAGAGGGCTGTAACCTCTCAGATTATGCGCGGTCGGAGTCGGATCAGTTCCAGATGAGTGTACTCCAGTCAGCGGGGAGAGGAATAAACTTCACCATATGGCCTGTCTTACCATCTGATTTACATCTGCTGTGACACAGTATGAGTAGCTCGGCATAAGCATTAACCTGCGCAGCACTGCTGGAATGCGGAGCGCGCTTGAGGGAGCCTTGGGCCAAAAGTAGCATCTGAGACTTTAGATGTTGTTTTCAAGCTTTTTAACTCTTATTACTAAAATATATGTTCATAATCCTATTGGTATTGGTACCAATTTTATTTATAGGGATCACAGGAAATTATAGTTCACCTAAAAATGATACTCACCCTCATGTTGTTCTAACCCTGAATGACTTTCTCTCTTCCGTGGAACATAAAAGAAGATATTTCGAAGAATGTTTTTGTACATATAATGAAAACAACATTGAACCATATTTACTTTCATTGTCTGGACAAAACCAAACATAAATTTTTATGTGCTCCAAATGTGTGATTACTTTTACAGTGTGTTTGTGCAGGATGTTCTCAGTACGACTGCGACCATATTTGATATTCTCATTGGGCTTACGGCATTTGAAAGCAGATGGGCTGTCTAAATAAACTGTCTCCGGAGGCTTAAGAGTAAGTATGTGTTGTGTGGATTCCTATGTGCGCTAACAAGCGCTCTGATCATAACTATAAGTGAACACCAAGTACATTCTGTATTTATTCTTTCTTCCAGATTTGGGTAAACAAGAAGTCTTGAAGTACAATGTGCGTGTGACAGGAGACTGTTATGAAACAGACCTCAAGTGTAAGAAATTAAAGAGTGAGAAATTAAAATGGTGATAGTGTCTTCAAATAGACATTTTTGTAATAAAGAGTAAAGATGAGATATCATGGGTCAATCTACTATGTAATCATGTCTCTGTAATGCTGCAGTCAAGAACCTCGACCTTTCAGTTCTGGTGATCGTTTGATATCAAGAAGGATACTGACACTGTTTTCAAGTGGTGCTTGCCAAAATGTCCAGACACTTTCTCTGCTCTGGATTTCCAGACCTTGGGCACTTAGACCAAGGTATGACAGTTTCCAACAATAACATACGTCATGGTGGTGGGTGAACATGCAGTCTGAGAAACATGGCCTTGGTCTTGTCTGAAAACTTATGGACCGCACGCTACATCCAGTGCACTAAAGACATTTGCCTCAACCACAGGTTGGTATTATATCCTCTTCATTATAGGGAATTCCCAAGAATTCCATAACAGCATCCCATGATGCCATGAACTTCTTAACCGCTGTATAAATTGGAAATAAATTCAGCATTTTCTCTATTTCAGTTCATTATTAACAACCTGGAGCTCAACACGCTCAAGACAGTGGAGACGATCGTGGACTTCAGGAGAAACCCCCCTGCTCTCCCCCCACTCACCATCATAAACAGCACTGTGACTGCAGTGGAGTCATTCAGGTTCCTGGGCACCACCATCTCACAGGACCTGAAGTGGGACATTCACATTGACTCCACTGTGAAAAAGGCCCAGCAGAGGTTGTACTTCCTTCGCCAGCTGAGGAAGTTCAACCTGCCACAGGAGCTGCTGAAACAGTTCTACTCTGCCATCATTGAATCCATCCTCTGCACTTCGATTACAGTCTGGTTCAGCTCAGCTACCAAATCTGACCTCAGAAGACTACAGAGGGTAGTCCGGTCTGCTGAGCGAATCATTGGCACAACCCTCCCCACTCTCCAAGAACTGTACTTATCCAGAGTGAGAAAAAGGGCAAAGAAGATCACTCTGGACCCCTCACATCCAGCACACTCCCTCTTTGAACTGTTGCCATCTGGTCGACGCTACAGAGCCCTGAGCACCAGAACGACCAGACACAGGAACAGGTTCTACCCTCAGGCAATCCATCTCATGAACACTTGACAAACATGGAACACACAACACTATTACACATTATTTACTTAAAACACTTACTTATACTTCAAATTTGCACACATAACTGCACATACAATTGTCTATATTATATATTGTTTTTTGCTTTTTTTGCACTTTGTCTATCTTGTAAATTCGTATATTATTATTTTATTCCTTTTATTATGTGTCTTGTCTTGTCGCTGTCACTCTGTTGCACTGTGGAGCTTCTGTCACTAAAACAAATTCCTAGTATGTGTAAACAACATACCTGGCAATAAAGCTCTTTCTGATTCTGATTCTGATTCTGATTATAGTGAATAGAGCTTAGCCTTGAGGTGTCTTGGAATGGATCTTCGGTGGGCTGGCCATGTAGAAATCATGTTAATGCTGCACAGAACTGCTGCTATGTCAGATAGTCTGGATAGCCGGTGTGTTGCATGCTGAGGTCAAGAACATTGGTGTTCTGTTCATATATTTAGCACCTCTTCAAAGAATAAATAGATTCAGGATTTGGAGTCAGTCTTTCTATTTTGTTCCTGATATTGACCTCAATTAGTGAAAGTCAATCATTGAGACTGAAATCACTCTGGCGTTCTGTTTAGCACTCTCTGGAATCTCCTCTATATTTAGCTTATGTTTTAGCGTAGCCAGTACAACACACTATAAATCTCAGACAACTTTTTGCACAGTTGGCACATCGATATTGCTAAATCTGCAGTGCAACAACAGGCTGCAAAAGCTGTTAGATATGTCATTGTAAATATGATCATGTAAATTATTAAAGTTATATTTTCTGCTTGATAATGTATTAAGTGGCTTTTATTAAATCCAATGAATTTGGCCGAACCTTCAAAGCTTGCTAATATCTTAGCTATTCCAGTCTTTGCCTTTAAGTAGCTTTCTATGTGATGGCAGAAGATGAAGAGCAACAGCTCTGATAAGGCATTTGAGCTCTAGCTTTGGTATGAAGCCAACAGTCAATCCTGCATCATAGACTGAGATATATCATCCCCTTACCAATTTTTTCTTTTCATCATTTTATATTTCTTTCCCTCTCAATCTGCCTTCCTATGCCCAAGTCACTCCAAAACAGGTTGCTTTATCATTTTCTCTCTTGCGTGACTCATGTGAAGTCAACATTCCTTTCAGAAACAATTCAACTCAGTATTAAAAAACCTTTGTCAAATATGAAAGAGACCTAAATGATTATATGACTGGTCACATCAGATCACCATAAAAGATGTTTTATTAACAAAGTCCGGGTGGAGCAACATTCAAATGATCTACCCAATCAACATAAGAGGAGCCCTATAAATATGTAGCTGACTGTTCCTCGACTGTTTTTTCTGCATCCCTCCACCACCCTGTCTCCTCACACTCACCTGGTTACTATCCAAACCAAAGATACAGGAGGAGTACTCTGGGTTCAGGCCAAATACAGAGCTCAGAGCCCTCTCCTCGGACAGCATGCCGAATACGCATTCTTTTACTCTATCTGATTATTTGTAAGTGTGAACTTGTGAAATGGCCCATGCATGCTAGATTCACTCCATAGTGTGCTGTGAACCATTGGTTCACAAACTTTTTCATGCTAGGACCCACATAGCTATTTCTGTCATCATGACAGATCTCAGAGAGTTTGGCATGGTAATGAGTGACAATGTTAATGTGTTTGATCTTGGCGGAATAGAACTGTTACAGTGTGCTACTACTACTGCTGCTGCTGCTGCTTTTATTGCTGCTGCTGTTGTTGATTATAGCTGCTGCAGAGCAAGTACGGAACTCGCCACTGTCAATAAACATGACATACTGCTATGAGCAAGCAAGACATGCTGCTGCTGTACCAGCATGTATCACCCCTGTAGCAGATCTATACAGGTGGAACTCGATTTCTGGAAGTGTGCTGCAAACTGCTACAGCAAACAATAGACAAGAATTTGAATGTTGAGCAGAAAGTATTGGCTACCAAAACAGGCAGCAACCAATCAGCTGTGCCCTATAGAGAATGATGTAATTGCAAGCAGATTGGGGGGATTTTTTTGTGTAATTTATTGTGTATACATTTCTTTGCAGTACCATGAGGCTTACGTTTACACGACAACAATGTACTAAAAACGGAAACGTTTTTCCTTTGCGTTTTTTGCAGATGACAATATTGTCAAAATGATCCTTGTTCACACAAATAAAAATGCTGTAATATGCATTGCCAGGCCAGTAGTTTGTGATGTCACTTTGTAAAGAAAAACAACATGCCTACAGAGTACCTCAGAGATGACGTGTTTTTGTAGGCCAACCTGGAAGTTAGCGGCACACGGGTTCCCTCGATCAAAAGCCTATGCATTTTTCCAATAGACTTTTGGAAAATCGCAAAAAATAAGCCATTGTGCAAAATAAGGGTTATGGCACTTTTACGTTTGGTCTATCAAGATAATCTTCACAAGTTAACACAACATTTATACATTTTGAAGCCTAAATAAAGTCGTCAGATATAAAAAAGCTAACAGTAGGCTATAAACGGACTACAGCACACCATGGTCGCAGATCAACTTCACCACCACCAAGCTTTCTCAAACTTTATTTTAAAACATGCTCGTTGATTATGATCTGCACTGTGTATGAATATTTATCCACTTTTTCATGAGAAATGCTGTCCAAAAGTCCTGTTACGTCATGATGACGTCTAAAGTCCCCGCCAAAGGAAGTAGTCCGTTTTAGCAACTTGTTAGCAACCGCCGTTTTTAAGACACAATAAAGGTTTAAAAAATCACAAGCGGGTTATAACTGGTGTGTTTTATGTCATAGATCAAAATGTGAAAGTATTTAGAGGCTTTGTTAACCACAGACCTTATTTCAGGCGATTTAGCAAAAACCCATTCAAAAAACCCATAGACTTTAGGGCGATGGAACCGGAAGTCTTAAAATGCTAACTCGCTTCCGGGTTTTGCATGCAAAAACACGTCATCTCTGAGGTACTCTATAGACCAGGGGTGGCAAACTCCGGTCCTGGAGAGTCACAGTCCTGCAGAGTATAGCTCCAACCCAAGAGTTCAACTCCAACCCTAATAAAAACTCCACTGCCTGTAGCTTTCTAGTAACCCTTCAGACCTTGATTAGCTTGTTCAGGTGTGTTTGATAAGGGTTGAAGCAAAACTCTGCAGGACTGTGGCTCTCCAGGACCATTGTTCGCCACCCCTGCTATAGACTAAACATGTATTACGCATGTGCATGACATCACTGTTTAAAAAAAATGCTTTTTTTGTAGTTTACACAGAGACAATAACGGTATCATTTTTTTCAAAAGTTGCATTTTCGGGCCCACAAAAAGCCAATAAATAAATGAACGAACGGTCAAAACGCATAAAAAGTTTTCCATTTTTAGTTGAAAACAGTGTCATGTAAACAGCGCCTCAGTGAGATCATTCAGTAAAGAATTCATCAGAATGACTCAAACTTGTAACTCCTGATCAGTAGGCGTGATATGGTCTACATGGGTTTGTCCATGGGTTTCTTGTTGGCCCTATCTGAATTAGCCCATAATTCAAATAGGGCCAACATTGATCCCATGGACAAAAAAACCCATGTAGGACCCATACCTCAAGCCCATATCACACCTACATTGGCCCCACCATGAAATGTCTGGGTTGTTTGAGAATTGCTGCTGTGCAGGCTAGGGAGATGAAATTCACTCTCAAGATGGTCATTACATGATAAACACTGCAGTTAAGGAAAGGTATGGAGATCAGGGAAGCCTGACATCAAATGAAATCTTTGGCAAAGTTCCTCATACACACAGCATAAGTTATCAGTCAAGCCAAGAGTGTTGGCTAATGTGTGATTACACGGTTTGAAGGAGCTGCCCTTTGCTCTCTTATCGTCTTCCAGTGGTAAAGTGGGTCAGATCTTTAAGTGAGTAAGACACTGGTAGAGTATGTTGGTCCTGTATTGACTGCTGCTGCAGGTGATAAGTGGTATGCTGTGGAGGAGACCCCGTTTGCAATGATGGTAGAATGAGCTTGACCTTCTGAAAAATTCATTACATATTGTAGTTTTATATAATACTTTGCAGACTATTTTCAAAAAAACAACAAGCATTTGAAGGTCAATTATTAAACCATATCATGACCAAATGTTAGATCTTTTCCTTGCATGACTGGTCATTATTTCAACATCCGACATTATATTTCATATTTCCAATAATAATTTACCAATCAGTGCTTTACAGTGTAGTGCTTAACTAAATATTTGTCAAGTCTGTTTTAAGTGTTAAAGGAATACAGAAAGACTTCCAGTAAAGGCTGTCCCTGGAATTGTTTGTCACTTTCGGCTTTACCAATTGGCATCGTTTAATACACCTCATACCAGCTGGGTCAGATCATTTGTAATAGTGCATGCACCTATTGTCTCAATGTACAGCACTTCACAACAGAGAGTGAGCATGTGTATAGACACTAAACCATGCGGACATATAAAAAAAAAAAAAAACAGTTTTCATATATGTACGACTCTGCAGCAAGAATGCATGCATATGAAATGCAAACATTAGTGGCCAAAAGTGATGTCCATGAAATTTAAAAATTGTTAAAGATTTTGTAATCATATAGTTGTGCTTGGAGTCAATTGTTTTTGTGATTTTGGGCTTTTTCTTGTGATCATGGCATCAGCTCAATGCATTTAGGCATGTAGACATGGTCAAGATGATCTGCTGAAGTTCAAACTGAGCATCAGAATAGGGAAGTGACTTTGAACGTGGCATGGTTGTTGGTGCCAGATGGGCTGGTTTGAAACTGCTTTTTTTCAGAAACTGCTGGGATTTTCAAGCATTCAACCATCTCTAGGGTTTACAGAGAATGGTCAGAAAAAGAGAAAATATCCAGTGAGCAGCAGTTCTGTGGGAGAAAATGCCTTATTGATGTCAAAGGTCAGAGGAGAATGGCCAGACTGGTTTGAGCTGATAGAAAGGCAACAGTAACTTGAATAACTACTTGTTTCAACCGAGGTCTGCAGAGGAGCACCTCTGAACGCACAACATGTCAAACCTTGAAGCAGATGGGCTACAGCAGCAGAAGACCACACCGGGTACCACTCCTCAGCTAAGAACAGGAAACTGTATGTTTGGACACCCTCTTTTAAAATGTGCCTTTTTTGCCATATCCATTGGGGGTTAAAAGGTTTAGGCAAATCTGACCACTTCTTAAAATTTTATTCAAAACCTAGAATATGAATAGTACCCAGAACATGGAGAATTGTGTACTAAAGAAACAGCTCTGTAATTTCAAATTGGAAAGGATGAGAAGTTTAGTGTGCTGGCATACAGTTTGGGGAAGTCCATAACTGAGAGTAACAGCCATGTGTGCAATACATTCCTTTCACACAACTCTCTGTGCTGACTCAACCTGTCGCAATCGCTCTCTGACTCGCAGGATGTGAGAGACTGAGCTTCACACTGCAAACGAGGAGCCTTTTTTCATTTGGCAGCACGTACAGAGGCTGATTTTAAAGAAATGAGTCAATGAATCACCACTCTCATTGCTGAATGACCCTGAATTATATCCGAAAGAGTAAGAAATAACTGAAGCTGAAGGGAGGAACAATACAATCACTGAAAGAAAAATAAGTTATGATAAATAAGTAATGGTTTAATAAGAAGAATTATGGTCTTAAAAAAACATGCTGGATTAAAATAAACCTGAGGTTAAAACCAGTGTTATTTTCATCATTAATATAGATTTTGTTCATATATTGAATTATATTTCATTTTTTATATTTTCTGTTGTCATTTGAATTTTTGTCATCGGAAGGCGTAGGACATAGTTGTAAGCATTTTGAACTGCAAGAGGCATTCCATTTTCTTCATAAGTTGAATAAGGAAACTAGATATTTTAAGATATGTTAAATATGGATATTTTTCTTACACAAATGCATCGCTTCGCTTCAGAAGGCCTTTATTAACCCCCCGGAGTCATGTGGAGTAGGTTTATGATGAACGGATGCACTTTCTTGAGCTTCATACTTGTTGGTCCCGTTCACTGCCATTATAAAGCTTGGACACATCAGGACATTTATTAATATAACTCAGATTGTGTTCATCAGAAAGAAGAAAGTCATATACAGATGGCTTGAGGGTGTGTACATCTTGGGGTAATTTTTAAATTTAAAGTGAACTAATCCTTTAATATGTCTTTATAGTTTTTATTAAGTTTAAGTTTTTATTATTTTAGTACTTTAACTTCAGAAATGTTTCCTTGAGAAACAAGCTGAAATTAAATAAAGGTTTTTATTTTATTTTATTTTATTTTATTAATATTTTATTTCCATTTTTTTTCCCAAGTAATGAAGACATTCGGTAACATTTTACAATAAGGTTTTATTAGTTAACATTAGTTAACTACTTTAGTTAACATGACCTAAGAATAAACAATGCTTCTACAGCATTTATTAGTCTTAAAGGGTTTAAGACTAATAAATGCTTATAAAACAGCATTTATTAGTCTTAAAATTCACCCAAAAATGAAACTTCTGTCATTAATTACTCACCCTCATGTCGTTCCGCACCTGTAAGACCTTCCTTCATCTTCAGAACACAAATTAAGATATTTTTCGATGGCTCAGTGAGGCCTCCATTGCCAGCAAGATAATTAACACTTTTCAATGCCCAGAAAGCTATTAAAGACATATTTAAAAGAGTTAATGTGACTACTGTGGTTCAACCTTAATGTTATGAAGTGACGAGAATACGTTTTGTGCACCCAAAAAAAAAAAAACGACTTTACGAATCTTTTGTTTCGAATCAGTGGTTCGGAGCGCGTAACAGCCAAAGATGAACAATGGTTTTGCGGGTGTGGAACGACATGAGGGTGAGTGATATTTGGGTGAACTAACCCTTTAATTAATGTTAATTTCAACATTTACTAATACATTATTAAAATCAAAAATTGTATTTGTATTAGTATTAGTAATGCACTGTAAACTAACATGAAAAAACAATGAACAGCTGTATTTTTATTAACTAACATTAATAAAAATACTGTAACAAATGTATTGTTTATTGTTAATTCATGTTAGTTAATACATTGACTAATGTTAACAAATGAGACCTTATTGTAAAGTGTTACCAGATATTCTTTTATGGTTTTAGTCTTAGTTAATGACAATAACCCTGGTTAAAACTATTTGAAAACTGATGACAACTATGAGGGATGATGAACAGATATGCATTAGTGATACATTAGTGATGGATTTATGGGTTGAGATGGACAGGAAATGCTTGTTTTCTCAGAGACTAGAAGGGGGACCAGATAGGGATGGAGGGTGGGATCATGTAGGTGTGTCTACTGATCCGGCTGCTCATTGGTCGGATTGGGGGGCATAGTATTATTGCGTAGCAATGACTCCTGGATTCAGTGCTGAATCATGTTACAGCCGGGGGAGAGAAAATGAAGAAGGAGAAGGAGCTGAAAAGAAAAGGGTGGGGGACAGATCTTTTGGAGCTGGAGTACGGTTACATTGTTTTAACACTCAGAGCTCCCTGCTTGTTCATCATGCATGTTTATAAGCTATATACCCCCACTTAACTAGATTTAATTAACTTAAAAGTTATCCTGGCTTCTCTCTCATTCACCGCCTCTCTCTTTGTGTCAATCAAAATCAAAAATAGAGTCAAAACAATGCTTTGCTGTATTTTCAGAGCACATGTTAAGTTTAGGATAGGTGTAAATGTGTACCAGGACATTATGTATGCAATGCAGGGATGTTACGCAGAGACATTCCACCATTTCCACACTTGCAGAGCTTCATTTCAGCATTCACAATGTGGATATTGATTGTGCTGTTACTATCTGGCACCTGTACAGCTGTTATATCTTTAGAGCCCTGGAGGATTGTGGGTGGGGGGTGTTGGCAGCGTAGCAAGAACTAAATTCACACATTTAACTAATGATTTAAGGGGGTCAGATGATGAGAAATCACATTTTCCTCGATCTTTTGAGATAAGAGGACCTTGTGCAAAATAAAGATACTGTAACACTTTGGTATGGGGAACACATATTCACTATTAACTAACTTTTGCCTCAATAAACTCTTAATTTACTGCTTATTAGTTAGTAAGGTAGTTGTAGCATTTAGGTTTAGGTATGGGGTAGGATTTAGGGATGTAGAATATGGTCATGGAGAATAAAGCATTAATATGTGCTAATAAGTACTAATAAAAAGCTAATATGCTAATAAGCAACTAGTTAAAAGTGAGAATTGTTCCTCATATTAAAGTGTTACCGTTGTAACTCTCTAAATTAAAAAAAAAAGTTTATTGAAACTAACTGTATTATGTAGACAGATGAAAATGAGATTGTTTTCAATGGCAAAAAAAACGTGTTAAATTTTAACGGTCAGAGAAAAAGTGGAAATTGTTTTTAAAAAATGAATTATTACTTATTATAATAATAAATTGAAGGTTTAAATTAAATAGAATAAAAATTGTTAATATTTTAATCATAAATATAGTAAATATAACATTAGAAATCAATAATAATAATAATAATAAATAATAATTATTATTATTATTATTGTTACTAAAATTTAGATTTAAAATGATGAAAAATGTACGAAATGGCCTATTTAATTTAAAAATACATTTAAATTAAAATAAAGTCACATTTTCAGGGATTAGAAAATGCTCTCTCTCTCTCTCTCAAATCACCTCAAAACACACAACTCTGCTGGTGGTCCGCTCTGGGGCACAAATAGATTTGAATATAGAGCCTCTATATTTCTGGGAAGTTAAGGTGATGGACTTATTGAGCTGTCCACTATTATATCTCAGCTGAGGGAGGTGGAGGTGGATGAATGCAGTTTTGGAGTGCAAACGGCCCCTCCATCACATAACCACCAATTGTTATGATAGGAATCTCCCCAGATCCTTCACTTTTTCTTTTGTAAAATCAACTTAGATAATGAATGTAGTTCAGATAATATAATATTTTGAGTTTCTATTGATTAAATCAATCACCTTTATTGTATTAACTCAAATTTTTTATTTCAATGAACTCAAAATTTTAAGGCAACCAAGTAACTTACTTTTTAAAGTTAAACCAACAAATATTTTTTACAGTACCATTACTCAAGTATGTCTTCATCAGCATTTAGCATGATGCGGTAACATGCTTGCAAGCTAAACTCAAACAGCTTATAAGCTAATATCCACCAATTGTCACAGACACGCCAGGCTCCAACACCCACCAATCACAGCGCACGCCTTCCCCTGAGTACTGATCACGCACACCTGCACCTCATCATCACGCCAATCAGATATCTGAAATAAAAAGTTTCAAAATATTCAATAATAGTATAGAAATAATACAAAAATATTTTTAAAAATCATACATTTTCAGATGTCAGGGTGTAGCATTAAAGGATTTCTGCTGTACAATACAGTTGGCTAAATGCTTTGCCCCAACAGATCATGAACAAACAGTCAATGTTAGCAGTTTACAAGATCTAGTACTTGACAATAAAAAGAACATGAAATGTGTTGGACAGATATTTGACGTTAGAATGTGAGAATATTCAGAACAAAGCACAAATCAACACAACAAAGCCTGGGGATGATAATGAGTTACTTCAACTTTAGTGCTTCTCCTCTGATGCAACATTTACATTACATGATACTAAGATTGTATGACTCTCCCCAGTCTTTGTTTTTCCCATGAACAATGTGTGGAGGATACATTACAAGGGCTTAAGCCAGTATTTGGCACAGGGCTCAAGATGAGTGAATTCAGTTGGGATTCTTCAAGTAAAGCTTATCGACTGCACGCTATCTTTAACAAAACATCTCATTCCCATCGATTTCCCAAGCTGGCCCATTTGCCTGGGTGCAAAAATGAAAGGAACACAAGGGAATTATTAAAAGTGTGGTGTGTAATGTCTGTGCCACTATCAGCACCAAATGAAACTGCAAAAATAACACATTTCATGCAGCGCAACTGCAGCAACACACAATGTGCTTTCACACCATCAGCATCTGCTGTTTCAAACATTAAATGCTAAGTACATCAGCAAATGCTGGCATGGAATACCTTTCACTAGGCCAGGAATATCCAGCGGGGTGAAAAAAAGGAACTGGGTTAGTGGTTCACGTGAGTCATTTCACCCTGGCAGCATTGACCTCTTGCTCGCCCTTCTCTGGATTTTTTAGCACATGCATTCAGAATACAACATATTGCACATTTTAACTTTTATCTCTGGTTTGAAAAAGCAGTTAAATGGACATGTGGAGCCTGAGGCACTAAAATGTGAGTGTTTGTGCATGCATGTTTTCAGATGGTAGAGGGGGAGAGATTCTCCGAGCTGTCGGCTCCTGCTCCACCTGCTGTTTTGCAGTTCAGGCACAGGAGGGGTCAAGGCTCATCATGACTCAGGAACAGAGGAGAAACGGAGGGTATGTGAGTCAGCCTGTTGCCTAAAAAAGGAAACTGGCTGGTGCTGGAAGGAGAAGGGTGAAAAATATCGCTCACTCCACCTGCAGAGAGAGAGAGAGAACTCAATTCCCCTAATGAAAGAGCAGGCCCTATTTGGTGTGATGTACACTAATGGGCCAAGCCAAAAATGGCAAAATATTTAGTAGTCTTTTAATGGTCTTAACCATTTTAATCACAAATTACTGGTTAGACAATTAGCAAGAATTGCACAAATACTGTAGATAAGGTAACTTAGCATGGTATAGCCTTCCCCAATTTGCAGACAGCTTTTTAAAGGAAGAAGAGCCACTCAATGTTAATGGCTTCAAACAGTTCATTAGTAGTTGAAAAATGTCTCCCAGTTCAGTTGAGTTTAATGTGAGACCAAATATTCATTATAGGGTTTAAATCTGGACTCTGACCAAGGCCAAAACATGAGCCTGATGGACTTGTTCTCACTTCTTGGTTGTCTTTGCAATTTGAGCAGGAGCATTGACTTGTTGAAAAATAATCCTTCCTCTTTAGAAAAAAACTTTTCATTTGTGGGAAGTAAGCCATTCTGCAATATTCTCCTGTGCTCCAAAGCATTAAATGACTTTTCAGAGTGAAGTAGCTCACCAATTCCAGCAGCTAAAAAGACTCCCTACAAATGACACCTCTTCCTCCATGCGTCACTGTAGTAGAGATGCAATTATTATGACATTTTTCAGCAGATTTTCAAAGATACTGCTCTGAAGAATCACCATGCAACTCGTGTTTCATTGTGATTCATCACTCCACAAACAACTTCCCATATTCTGCCAAAAACTTAATTTTGTCTTTGTGTTTTTCTGAGACAGCAGTAGCTTTTTAAGTAGTGGATTTGCTTAAATTTTGCTAATTTCCTGACCATTGATTTGTGGTTAAGACAATTAAAAGCTTAGTGTTGCTTGGCCCTTTTTTTTTTTTTTTTTAATTTTCCCAGGAGTGAATTCTTAGATATTGAGTAAAATGTTGCATAACATACAGCAGATTCCTGCTATGATTGAGAATATAAATTAAGTTGCATGAACTGTTGATGCATTAGGTCAACAACTCCTTGTCCAAACTCTTGGTCTATTCATGCCTTCCAACATACACTGGCAAACCTCTGCATCTGATCCAGAATGTGGCAGCGAGGTTCTTTAATGAGCAGAAGAGAGCATGTCACACCTCTCGTCATCAAATTGAACTGGTTGCCAATAGCTGGTCACATTAACTTCAAGGCACTGATGTTTGCCTATAGAACAACCTAACCCTAACCCCTATACCTAAACTCACAACTTCAGACTTATGCGCCTCCAGAAGCTTGCATTCTGCAAATGAACGGCGCCTTTAGGTGTCATCCCAAAGAGGCCCAAAAATCACTTTCACTGACCTTTACCTTGACTGTTCCCTACTGGTGGAATGACCTGCCTAACTCAACCAGAGCAGCCGAGTCTTTAGCCATTTTTAAGAAACGGCTAAAGACGCATCTTTTTCGTCAACACTTGACCCATTAATACTAACTCTTTCTATTCTATCAAAAAAGAAAACTTTGTGCTAGACTAACTAGGACTTTTGTTGGTTTAACCGCTTCTATTCCCCTTATTTGAAAATCAATTTGGTTAAAAGTGTCTGCTAAAATATTTAATGTAAATGTAAAACTACAGTTTGCAATTTAGGCTCCATTATAGGTGAAACTAACTGCAAAAATAATGACCAAAAAGTTTTCCCAAACACTTCCCCCATCTGCCATTGGTCAGACAAACAGATGACAAACTGATGCCATTGCTTGAGCCAATGAGCAGGTCACAGAGATACAAAGTTTACATTTTAGAGCAGGAATCAAACTAAAAATAGATTACTAAGCAGGGGATATAAATAAAATACACCACTTTAAACATAAGGTCAAGTTTAAATTGACTATATGGTTCTACCATATCCAAATTAGGTAAACTGAAAGACTTAAGCACAACGAAGCAGCAATTTTATTACTAATTTGATGCTATGCTATTGTTATCTGTTTGTTTTTCAGGATTACAGTTAGTTTCATTCCTCGACTCTGCAGGTACAAGTTACTGTCTTATGAGTAAGTCATTGATTAATTCATTCAACCAATTCCTTCACAAATGCTGGTTCATTCAACATTGGAAGTGATTGTGTTACATGAATGAGTCATTGAATCATTCACTCAGTCTATTTGTTAAAAAATGAATGAATATGGTAATAATAATAATAAAAATGACATACATTATATATATATTTATATATATATATATAGATGTTCCTCGCCTCTAAAGCTACAATGTGTTCTTCCTTTACCCTATCCACAAACCTCTGCAGTCACATACTCCATTTAGGGTCCTATTAATCATCCATTGACATAACAGCTGTATATGTGCCACAGTGTGAATTGTCAACCCTTAGTACAGCACAGCCACAGTCTCCAAATCATGAATAATGCATGACACCACCCCTGAGTTTTCAATACTGATACTCTACAAGAGCTCAAAGGATTCTTCAAAGCATCACCGAGGGAGAAAGAAGGAAGGAAAACTGGTAGATGATTTAAAGTGGTAAAAACTATTTTACAGTCCCAAAGCTATCTGTATATAACAAACAAACAAACAAACAAACATAAATAATCTTTTCAAAATTTCCTACATAAGGCAGAATCTGTAAAAAGAAGCATTAAACACGGAATCCATTTGAATATGTGTGCTTTTACTGCTGTTATATAGAAAGTAATGTTGCTTACTATCCTGACACTAATTCAAGTAATGACACTGCACTTAACCGTCAGGAACTTGAACCTTTGCCCCTATAGTGTAGACAGGCCCAAAGTTATGCAGTCTATCCTGGGACCCATAAACTCAGGGACCTCAACTAGCTTGAGAAATCTCATACTATCAAGTTCCCTCCTCCTTATCCACAGCCATGCTGCAAAACAAGCTGAAGCAAATGACTTCTGCATGTCAATAGCTCTCAGAGCTCTCGCAGCTGTTCCCTTCACTAGTTGTGTTTGCTTTGTTGCCATGATCACAGATGGGTGTGAATGTTTGGGTTTTTATGGTAGCCTTTATTTTACAGTGAGACATGTTTGGATTGAAAACTGAGCAGTTTCATGTAGATCGACTATTATATGTTGTAGTATGGTGCTCTAAATGTAGAATTGCTAAAAACACTTGAATAATCTCTTGATATAGGCCTACTGCTGAAATATCCCAGTAATACCTGCATCGTGTACTGCACTTTCCACTTACAATATACAAATGTACAATAATATTTTGATAGACAAAGTAAGAGTAGCAAAGCTCTGTCAAGCTTGCTTCCCAGGGATGCTCCAGGCCAAATGTCCTCCTCTTCTGCTCTTGATGGGAACATTGTGAAGATGTTCAATCATCTCTCTAGCAATGATCATTCTGAAAAACCTGCTCTTTTAAAAGGTACAGAACATTAGGGATGCCATGGGCGAAGCAAAACATAATAGAAAAAGACCTGACAGAGACTGAAACTAGATGCAATGAACGATAAACAGTAGATACAAGGAAATTGCGTCAGGAGCTTTTTTCACAGTTTCTCACAAACTGATGTCATAACAGTTAAAATAACAGACCAAATCTCTTACATCACACAGTGCATTATCATTTTTATTCTTATACTGTGTATATATAAATACAAGATATTAAGCACTCTAAAACAAGACAGTAAAGTTATGGGCAGATGACCATATCCTTCTAGAAGCTTCATCTGGACATTCCCTTTGAGCGTGAGGCTCCTGGCGAGGAGGTACAGCAGTAGGATTTAGTAGTTATTGGAAAAAGCTCAGGCCTGTGTAGCATCAGCATGGACTAAATCAGCAGCTGCCACTGCTAGTAATCCCACCTCTCTTTTTGTTGGGGCCCGGGGTCAGCACCGTACAAAGGGCCTGACCTGCAAGAGCCAGTAGAGCAGAGGCCTAGCAGGACAGAATAAAGTGCTGGGTCAAAGCTGACTCATCAGAGATCCTAGAAGCAGCACTCAACTGCCTGTAGAGAAGACAATGCTGTTGTAGACTTATGTAACACACCCGCTAGCTGCAACCCGCTTATCTGTGTGAGGATGTACCAAGTCATTTCACATTTCATTGCTTCATGCTATCTTGTCCTCATTTTCAGTTGGC
This sequence comes from Anabarilius grahami, assembly GCA_003731715.1. Lineage (NCBI taxonomy): Eukaryota > Metazoa > Chordata > Actinopteri > Cypriniformes > Xenocyprididae > Anabarilius > Anabarilius grahami. The sequence continues at coordinate 1,412,033 of RJVU01018862.1, read as the reverse complement.
AAAACAGCATCTACTAGGTTGAAAAATAAGATTGTTCATCTTTCAGCATGATATACATACCGTTCAGCATGATATACTACCGTTCAAAAGATTGGGGTCAGCAAGATTTTTGAAAGAAATCCCTAAATCACCAAGGCTGCATTTATTTGAAAACAGTAATATTGTAAAATATTTTTACATTTTAAAATAAATGCTTTCTATTTTTATATATTTTAAAATGTAATTTATTCCTGTAATGGCAAAGCTGAATTATCAGCATCATTACTCCAGTCTTCAGTGTCACATGATCCTTCAGAAATCATTCTAATATGGAGAAAACAAACTGAATAATAAAACCTCAATTGTCTAATAATGGCAGCTGAGAAGGTCATTCTTTGTGTTCTTTTTGAAGAAATTTCGGAGCCTGATGAAATCGGTATGCAGTTAAAGAGACACCCAGAGAGAGGAGAAGAGAGAACGTCTTTATATTCCTGACTCCTTATGCTCTATCCTGTGCGTGCGAGTCTACATCCTAAAACCCAATCAATAAACAACTCATGAATGACGCAACTACAATGGATTTTCTAAATATGTCACACTGAGTAGCAAATCAATAATCAGTTTGTGGTCAAAATGAATACGTAACCTCACACTTCACCTCAGGCAATGCAAATACCCATTTAAAAATAAGCATAGATCAAAATTTAATACATATTTGCCCAGTTTCAAAGGCAAGGCTTAAGCCTAGTCCCAGACTTATATGCATGTTTGAGCTGTGAGCTTAACCGAAAGCAACTTCCACTGACATATCTTAAATATATGTCAGTGCCATCATTTTGTCTAAAGATACACACCTGTAATGGGGTTTTCTAAGGCACATTTATAAAAAGTGACTTAAATGTCCTAATTTGACTAAGACCTATTCCTGGATTATTCTAAACCCTGTATGTGATACCAGGCCATTTAATGTTAGATAAACCTTCTGAGTGATAAGTGGGTAAGAAGGCGTTTTAATGATTATGAAAGTTCAAATCCATTGGAAGAAAATGTGGTAAAGAACAGAATTCATTATGTGACTAAAATAAAAAATGACAGCCATAGTTTCCTTATTGTAGCATGGCTTAGAATTGGGTGTAACAATTTCCTATGTTTTGGCCAGTTCTAAGATAAGCCTTAGTTTATGTGTTAGTATTTACAACCAACCCTGCCGGACAAAGTTTGTGACCTCACTTGGCCCCGAAAGTCACTTCTTGACCCTAGTGCCACCTGATAAGCTGAGGTCAGAAGGTTAGCCCTATAAACCAAGCTGGCGTCTTGGAGTCTAACACCTTAAAGATGTTTCAACCTTATCTTGAAATGATCTGCATCTTAAAGCAACAGCAATGCAAAGGACTAAATGTAAAAAAGAAAATGATTCTTATGGTGCACTGTTAGATGATCAGTTATTACAAAATATTCCCCGTTTCACAGACAAGGCTTAAATCAGACTAAAATGCATGTTTGAGCTGTTTTAACTGAAAGCAACTTGCACTGGCATATCTTAAAATATGTTTATTGTTTTGTCTCAAGATGCACACCAGTAATGTTTTTTTTCTAAAGCATGTAAGTTACTTAAATATCCTAATTGAACTAAGACCTAATCCTGGCTTAATTTAAGCCCTGCCTGTTAAACTAGGCCATTATAAAAATTAGCTTGAGTTAAACCATGTGTTTTTTTTTGATTATGTGCACACTAAATGAATGAATACTCCATTTGTATAACTGATAGAACGGCCTGTGGGGGCGCTGTTGCTAATGAAGGTACAGCACTGAAGTTGTTTTAAATGTGTCTGGATGTGAATTTTCCCCCCAAACCAGTTCAGCAGAAGCTCTGCCCTAGGGTTAGGGATTAGTGTTTGGTGAAGGCGATCAGCTCTGTGATTGACATGACCAATGAAATCTTTAGAATCGGCTTTAAGGTGGTTTCCGCTGAACTGGTTTGAGGAAAAACAAGTGATCTTTCTGATGTTTTAAGTTCTGAGCAGCAGCCTGTTTGCTTTGATGCACTAATTTCAGCATAGTAGATAGTGAAAATGAAATCATTATTAAATAAAGAAGTACAACAGAAGTTGAATGGATTTTTAGGTTTATTTATTTCCAAGGAAGAACTAAGACAAAAGTTAAAACCATTACGAACATACATTTCAGTCATTATCTAATGTTCATAATGATCTCTGAAATGAAATAACAATGAAATAAGACAAAATATACCACTGAGACAAAATAAACTCAAGAAATATTGCACTTAATTTCTAAAACATACCATATTTCCATTAAAGGTTATTCCTGACAGAGTCAAGAGTTTAGCTTTAACACTGGACTACACGGAAGGCCAAGCGTTAGACTATAGTATTGACCGACCACAAAAAGAAGCACTTTTCTTTTTGTGTTTAAGCTTATTCTTTCATTAGTAGCCAATTTTGGTTCGATTTTAAACTATAAAACACAACAGAGAAGCGGATCATTTTCTTCTTATAGTCATCTCTTCAGTTTTTGGATGACCCATTTCTCTAAGGTGTGCTACAGCTATTGTTCCCATAATAACTGAGACGAGAGGATCTGTATAAGATCGTTTGTCTGAAAAACAAACACTGAATGCCCAACAGTATTCAACAGAACCCATAACTGAAAACCGAAACCCATTCAAATTCAAAAGTGGCATGATCAATGCTTGCTTTGAAGGACTTCCTGGTTTTCCCTTTTTGTCCTTTTAAACTAAACCACAATCTGTAGAACTAAAAGGATAACAAATAGGATGTTAAGCATGTTAAGATCAGTACTTCATCAAGGCCACTATGTTAAGACCACTTTATTTTGCTCCAAAAACTGCTGATTCATAAAC